>JANSTX010054993.1:0-10540 GCA_027564355.1 Penthetria funebris | reverse complement strand
TAACTATTTTGTATATTATTTTATTTTATATATTTATTACCTAGAATATATTATAATTATATAAAATCATATATAGAATAAATATATGATTCATTGTATATTTTCTTATATTTTGTAAAAAAATTCAAAATTAAATTCTTATAATCTATCATTTTAGTTTTAATTGATTACTATAATTGAATTTGACTGAACATTTTTTATAATTGATTTTTAATTGCTTGAATTATTTATTAAGAATTAATAAGTTATTTTTTTTTTAAATTATATAACACTTTTAGACACATTACAATTATAAAACTGATTTAATAGTTATAATATGCAATTAAATTTATAATTTATATTATTGAAGCAAAATTTAAATAATGTTGTTCACATATATTTTTATTCAAGCAATATTTAATTAAAAGAAATTTCAAATTTGTATAATTAAAAAAATAATTCTAGATACCACTGACATTACACTTTATATAATGATATTTTTAATTAAAAATATTCAAACTATTTTATACATCTTAAGTTACTAATTCTATTTACATTACATAACAATAATTTTGGATTCTCAAGCTTTGTTTCAGAATTTTGTCTGACATTGCGACTTTTACACTAAAACTGTAAAGTTTTTATCAAACTAAATATGACTCAATAGTCATCAAGTACTAAATTTTAAACTACATAAGACTTGAATTTTATTATACCTATTTATGTAACTATGTAACGAGTATACAGATTCTAAATAGGAATATGAAAAATCCATGTTAATTTAGAAGACAGACAAACTTTTAAAAACATAGACAAGACATTATATTAATTTAATATTTTTTTAAATATTTAAAATTTAACAACTTATATGATTTTGATGAGTAATTAATGCAATAAGAGTTCTATACAATACATATATAATAAAACGAAAATATAATAAATATGTAGAAATATTTCAATACGATTTAATATAAAAAAACTGATTTAAATTTCTAATTGTTTCACTATTTTGGTTTCAAAAGTGGCAAATTAAAGACCGACAACAAGACGATTTATGGATTCTGTTCCAAGACGTATGGCAGACATGTGAATATACAATTAAATGATAATTTTGGTTAAATTTTTTACAAAAAACATTTTGTCGGGTTTAAATTCAGACTAACATTAAGAGTATTAAACAAAATATATATAAATCACTCGATTGATTTTCAATACTTGTTAAATATTTTGACTGTTTCATTAGCAAGAACAAAATATTTATAAGTAAGTTTTTAATTTTGATTTTTAAAAAAAGTATAGCCCACATTTTTTTTTATTGAAACTTATTTCATTTACAAATGTGAGACGTGTTAGGAAATGTGTTATAATTTAACTTACTGATCCCATTTCACATATTTTAAAAACATAAAATAGTGTCAATTATTCGATAGCTATTAAATTAAGAGGAGGTTTTATTTTTATTTTCGTTGTTATCATAAAGCTTCATAAAGCTTTACAATAAACATTAACATAAATAGAATGTTAAGTGTTATGATAAAATTTACGAACATATTTAATAAAAAATTATATCGCTCGTCACAGATAGAATACAATTCTTCCATGAATATTTTTTGTACTCGTTTATGTCCTTAACAATTCCTTAAAATACAAATATGTACACAATTTTTATTTGCTATTTTAAAACGTGTTATAATCAATCATTTATAATTTTTATGGTATTTCTTTCTTAGTTACTTTTTTTTAAATACACCGTTATATATATATGTGCACAAACAATCAAACGAATTTGCTTTCCCAATTTTTAATAAAATTATATACATTTACATATTTAATTTACTGTACGGTCTAAAATTTAAAAAAAATCGCAATAATTACATAATTTATTACACTTGAAACAAAAATTGGAAATTTTTAATAATAGGTAACTGTATTTTGTGTTATTTATAATTTATTGTTTATTAACTATGTAAATATTTATGTATTATTTCGTTGTTATGCTTTAAATTAAAATTATTTGTTCTACAATGAAATATACTGTTATAGGGCATTGAAGGGTAATCTAATTTAAAATTTATAAAATAATTATATTTTTCTTTATTTTTTAAAAAAGAATTTCAATTCGAATCAAGTACATTGTTAACATATTATTCCACGAAGTTCACAATACCTTTGCTTCACAATTGCCTGCTAATTAAAATAGAAAACACATAACTAAGAGCATAAAATCTCCAGCTTCATCATTTATTTAGTTCTGAACTTGATTTACTTAAATTATGTGTTAATTTATATCTATTTATTCCTGCAAAAAACTTTCTACAATATATATTGAAATAAGAAGTTATAAAAAGCTGCATATTATAATTAAACAAAATGAGAATAATGTATAAATAATTTAAAATCATTTATTAATAAGTAAATTTTAATGCAGGATAATGAAAAAACATTTTTAAATTAAAACTTTTCTAGAAGGAATTGTTTTCTATCCCTCTATCGCTTATTTCGTAATAAATTATTGTTCATGTTTTTTTAAATTTTATTTGTCTGTTAGTATAATAATTGAATTCAAAATTTATATCAGATTGTGAATGCTACATAAAATTGCAACATTGAGAAGCTTTAAGAAAATAACGAAGAAGTATCCTAACTGAACGAATAAAATCGTACGAATGTGACTGAAATTAGTATTTTTATAAATAATTTCTCATATATTAAATATTTTTTTTCGATTGCCATTTGAATAATTTTTCGTTTATTTTTTATTTGTTCACATTATCTTTCTGAACGAATTACGAGCTAATAACAGTTTTAGGTCGGTTAAGAAATATTTCAGTTTTTGGTAAAAATTTAAATCTTGATAAATAGCAACGTTTAGCTAACTTTTGCTAAATTTTTATTATCAACTACAAATTGTTTGTAATTTTTCACTTTTTTTTTTAGACAATTTGTGTATCATTGATATTGTGTTGCTTCTTTTGAGTTGGTAATATTGAAAGCAATTATTCATCGAGTTTCTTTAATAAACCGGCGCCTTACATTAGCAAAGACGATCAATTTTAATAATCTGTTTATGTTCGTAATCAAATAATTTATCAATGCATAAAATCTATTGAATATCCAATGCACACATTGATTTACTGAATATTATATATTTAATTTATATTATGTATTTATGCAATTATCATTAAAAATTATGTATTGTAGTTTGCAGACACTTCGTCGTTGCTAATGTAATCTGATCTGTTACAAAAATAAATTGTTAGTGGAACAGTAACATAACAGTAACATATGATAAATTCTACAAAAATATATTAATAACAAATAATTATTAAATAACTTTAACGAGCGAATGCAGTTAACAACATACATTAAATAATGTATATTAAAATATATTAAATTAGATATATATACATCGTATATATATATACGAAATATATATAGACTTAATAAATAACTTGGGTATATATTTATAAGATAGGTAATTCTTAATCAAATAATAATAAATAATCTATAGATAATGTATCTAGTTTACTACATCATTAAAAATATATTCCAGTTTAGAATTCACCTAAATAAAAAAGAAAGCCATTAATTAATTTTAATTAATTTACATTACACTAAGTGGCATAAAAATTTTAAACTTACTAATACACGCATCAGGATGCATATTACCAAATACATTCAGTTCATATAGGGAAGCAAGTGTTATGAATAGAATGTACCATATCATGAGAATAATTCCTAACCTTTTATCTAATTTCCATCCATTTAAATGTACGGATAGAAGTAAAAATACTACAGTTGATAATAACGATAGTGTCGAATAAGTAAGACCTATACAAAAAATATAATTTATTATTATATATTTTTTAAATAATTATCGCAATAATAAGTAATGAATAGTGCATTAGTTCATTAGTATAGTAATAATGCATAACACTATATGCGTACCAATTGTCGGAGCTAATATGAGTTATTTCATAGGTGTTGTTGTTTCATACAATAAAATTAATTAAGGGATTATTCATGGTAAAATATCTTCAAACTAAGTATATACACTAACATACACTAACATAATACTCAAAACGGTGATTAGCCTCTAATGAAACACGACACTCACATTTAGGCTGGGGTTCCGGCGACCAACCATGGTTTTATCCACATAATTCAAAAGCGAGGCTTTCGAGTTATAGGTAATGAACAAATCATCGGTCATATAGATTCTTTACAGCATAGGTGCAATGTAGGGTTGCTAACACTCTTATATATATATTATCATAGCTATGTTCAACTGAGATTGCCAGCATTATGCCCAAAATTCGGGTATTTCCACCTAATACACGACTAGCTCGGTTCTTACACTCGTATTCTGTTGAATTTACGTGTGGTCGCACGCTTAAATTTTGAGTCATGTTTATGTCGCCTACTTCTCGCCTGTGGAACCATCTTTTTGAAGCTGCGTTTCTTGAATTTTACGGCCTCCAGGCATTAAAAACAAATGTTCACAAATTTATGCGTTCATATCCTTCTCCTCCGTCGTTGTGAGTAAATAAGAATTTTTTTTTGTTTTAAACATTTAAGGGTATCTACTCCCTAAAGAATAACTTTAATATAAAAAAAATCTTGATAAAAATATTAGACTTAAAAAGGAAATTTATAAAAACATTCCAATTTTCATATTGGAATAGTATAATAATTCAGTTTTATGAGAATCTATTAATTACAAAGTAATGTTTAACTGTAGAGTGAATGACTAAAATCTAGGGTACTTAACCTATCTCATGGTGGAGTCACCAATACACATATTATTTTCTGTTTTATGCTCGGTAATTAAAAGACAGTATCTATCATGTTTGTCGACCATCTGAAAAAATTTACCAGTTTACTGTTACTAAATTATTCAGATGTATAAATGTTTAACTAAAAATTATTCTAAATTTCCCATTCAAAAATCTCAATACATTGTTGATGTTTGTTGACATTTGATGTTAGATCTACTCGTACAGATGAAACAAAGTTAAACCGTAGCACCCATGTGTAAACCTCGAGATGGTAATGATGAATGCATAATTTGTTTTTATGACATGAGCAAACATAACATGAGAAAAATATCACGAGAACTGCAAGTGTTTTAAACTTTTACGTTAATCTAACGCCACGCTCATTAATATTTACACGCATATGGTGACATATTCTATATATTATTTCAAAATAATTATCTAAACGTACCTTTTGATATAACATTAACATGACCACCTATAATTAAAAGTTTATAAAATGTAATTATTATAATATAGGATTTATAAAAATATGCGTATACCTGGAACAATCATTGTTGTTTGTATAAACCATGGTAAACCCAAACAAATTAATATATCAAAAACATTAGAACCAACAGCATTCGATACTGCCATATCACCGTAGCCTTCTTTAATAACTGCAATTGAACTAAGCGCATCTGGTACTGAGACACCAGCAGCAACAAAAGTTAAACCCATAACAGTATCGGGGATACGCAATGTTGAACCGATTATTGTAATCATCCATACCTATAGATAAAAAACGAAATATTTTCACAATAAAAGTCAACTTTTAAATTACAAAACAAAAAAAATTATGAAAAAATTACCATAAAGTAAGAATAAAATGAAATCCAAACCATTGAAATGAGAAACGTAAATGTATACCAGTTACGAAATTTTTCTGTTCGACAATCAGGTATTGTAAGAATGCACATATAATGTATTGGATATACTATGGCCCAGGCAATTTGTGCTGGTAAACCAGCATCTACTGGTTTTTCAAGTGGATTACCAATTACTTGAACTCTTGGATCTTTCGATTTATAATAATCTGGTGGCAAAACACTCTTTCCAACTTGTGGTGCTTTTTGGTCCACTTGCCGTTGTTCATTTCTTTCTACAGTTGACGGATCTGCTGGATCACCACTCTCATGGTAGGCATAATTTTGTTGACCTTGTGCAGAATCCCATGTTGAATTTGTATCCCAAGTATTATTTGTGGCGGTTATCGAGATACCTTGACTAGTCGTAATCGCAGTTGATGTTGGATTAGCACGATCTTCATTCCATGCAGCATTCGGATCCCAACTAGCATTTGGATCCCAATTTGAATCACCATAACCTTGATATTCTTGGGTACCTGGTTCAACTGGAATAACAGTTTGTGGATCTTGCGATAAACTGGTGACCGCCTCTTTTCCAACCTGAGAATAATTTGTTTCTGGAAGATTTTTATATGTAACTAATGCTGATTGTTCTTCTTTACTAGGAAGTTTTATTGGAAGTTTTAATGTGTATGCCCACCTTTCCAATGGCCCATTAAAATGTAAGGTTATACAATAAATTACATATACAATGATCATTATTAATGCTTCATACTAAAATAAGTAAGATGTTGTCTGTATTTATAAAAAAAAATAGAAGATTGAATTAACAATAATATCTTACCCATGAAATGAATTTATTTAAAATAACAAAAAACATAACTAAAATCGATACTGAATAGAAAAAACAATCTCGAACAAGAGGCCACCAATTCAAATGACATACGGTTCCTGAACAAAGTGCACATACTGATATTACAAACCTATATAATCATATACATATATTTAAATATTTGATTAAAAATATATAGAACAAAAATCCGATGCAATTATTTAAAATAGAAACTAACATAATATTAAATACGGCTGATCCTATAACACCACTGATACCTATATCGTCTTTGGCAAAAAATACACCAATTATAACTGTTGCTAATTCAGGTGCTGAACTACCAGCTGCCATAAATGTTGCTCCAGCCACATCTGGAGATAGTTTCAGTTCTACATAATGGGAAAACAGAAAATTATAATATTTCAATACTGGATTTCTCAGTCATGTAAAATATACTAACCTTCACATATTCTATCTAAACTTGAAACAAAATAATCATCGCACACAATAGCTAGACCCAAAAATGTATATATTGCTACAATAACATGAATAACTAAACCACCATGTTTTCTAATTGTCGGTGCCATTAATGGTTTAGGAAATTGTTCAATTGCTGGTGGTGTACAATTTCTCGTTGGTCTAAACGTGGAATGAATGTAATGATGATGTGAAGATTCTGTGGTATTTGTAGTTGTTGTGGTTTCTGCTGGTGTTTCTGTAGTTGTCCTCTTTTCACCATCGTCGTCATTTTTTATTTCATGTGAATTCTTTTTATCTTCATGTGTCCCCTTTTTATTATCATGCGTTTTACCCTCATTTTCTGGAACATCTTTACTTTCATTTAATTCATTCTTAGACTCATGATCATTGTTTTTAATTTCATTTTTGTCCTTAGTTATTTGATTTGATATCTTTGTCGAGTCTTTTGGTGTCTCCTTTTTAATATGTTCCTTATTATCGTTTACTATTTCCTTTGGATTTATTACATCCTTACTGGAAATTGGTAGTTCTTTATCTATTTCCTTTGTAGACGATGAATATACTTGAATTGCACTATATACAAGAAATAAAATTCCCCAATTTAAAAGACGGCTTCGACGTGAACGTCTCATTTTCTGTGGTATAAAAGCATAATAATAAAATAATTGTAAATTAATCTTAATTATGTTCAATATAGTAGGTAGAAAGTAAACTTTCACGAAAAATTTTGGATGAAGATGCAGAAGAGTGCAATAAATATTCTAGAAATTCAATCATCTTCTAACACTTTTAGTGCAAGAATCTGGTACGTCTATAATATAAATACGATATACCTATTGGAAGAATCATTTGCATCTAATATTGCGGATGTGAATGAAATAGTAACCGATAATTCACTTGGATGTATAAAAAAATGGAGGTACCATATTTGTCATTTTTATCACTAGGTACAGAAATCGCCTAAGCAACACCTAAGTCATAATAATGCTAATAATTAATTAAAATTGTACTTGTTGTGCACACTAATAACAATATTAACATCATTGACTATGATGTCGATGGGTTGAATCTACACCGCTACTTATCAGTATTCCTCTTAAATTTCTTGGCTTCTAAATGTCTGACAATTAATAGCGAACAGAGTGGTAGAATCTTCTCTATATATCACGATAATTTAATTTTATTTCTATATCAGATCACGCTTGCTAAGTTTATTCAGTACTACAACAGTGATCAATATTTCACACTATTAATCTTGTCAATTATGTAGATCAGATTATGTTAATAATAATTTATCACATTTCGGTTTAGTTTTCCTTTCAACCCCTTTCACACATCAATACTGCTACTCATAATTCTCTAGTATCAATTTTTTTTATTTTTCTACAATAAAAATGCCAATTTAATTTTAACCAGGTTTTATTATAAAAAACACCTTTTTTTTAATACGTTATAATATTATTATTATGGGTTAAAACATGTACAATAAATATTTTTTTTATGTAATGATCACCATTATATATTCAATATTATATAATATGTTGTCCATTAGTTAAATATTTGAATAATTCGGAAGATTAACGAAATGTTACATGTTTATTTAAGAAACCCACAAATAAGACATTATATCCTATATTTTTTACCACAAAACTTAACGTGCTGTAGAATATATCATATGAAACATTACTTTTGCTGTTTACATTGATTACTATTTGGTTATTAGGCAGATTCATATTAAATTATTAGCAAATATGCAAACGCATCCCAAGACTGCAAAACGTATAAATGTTGTTGGATTACAGAATGATGATATAAAACAGCAATTTGCAGATAATTTGGCGTCAGCATTAGAACACTTTTACTAATATATTGAGGCGAACTGATTAATACGTTCTTCGTTTCATCAATTATAATAGTATTTGATCCAAATACTATTATAATTGATGAAACCATGTTTTATCTTTTATGTTGCTGTTATTAATTTTGTATTCTATGTTCTTTCTTCTCAATAGTAAGTTCCATATGTGATCACTGATCCAGTGATCACATATGGAACTTACTATTGAGAAGAAAGGACATAGAATACAAAATTAATAACAGCAACATAAAAGATAAAACAGAATCTACTAACAATTGGATAATGAGGTTGCGAAAAGCGTACGACGGGATAAGCGTAAACACTTCGAAAATATTGCAAACTGGACACAATACGCCGCAAATTTAAATAACACTAGGGAATCCTACCGTCTGATAAGAACGTGACCGGAAAGTGCTACTGGACAGAATGTCCATTTCAATCCAGGTATTAATATTTAATCTCAAATTAGACGCAGTAAATGGACAGGTGGTCAGATCACGTTAACGCCCAGAGTTCGTTTGACAGACGGCCGACTACACGATGATTACATGACTGGGTTCCGGTTTTACAACATCTAAAATTCGGACGGGCAACTGGCACTATTAATATTGCGTTACCAACAACAAACTAATACAGATTATGGTTGGTCCATACGGTATATGCCGTTTTGAAGTGGATAATATATAATATTGGACGAGGTAGACGGCTTTCAATACTTGGAAAATTATTTCACAAGAGATTGTGGGGCTGAAAAAGAAAAATCGAATCACGCATACAAAAGACGCGACAATTGTTCTAAGTGGAGTGGTTGTGACAAATATCATCATGTATGTCACAAATCCAAGTTTTCGTTAAAGGGTGCCTCAGGCACATATTAAGAATATTTTTTCCAATTATAATATCAAATGAAAATTTATGCTGATTGTCGGATCTTGAGACGATAGACACGATTATTTGACGGAAGAAAATGGAATTTAATCGGTCATACACTGTGGTCTCTGGTCTCTGGTTAATTAAATCGCAAGATATTCATTGGACTGGAATCCTGAGGGTATTAGACGACTACGTCGACCAACAAGGCAGAGATCCATCATTAAATAGGTTGATACCAGGTGTTACATATGAAGTGAAGTAAAGGCGTAACCAAAAATCGTAAACAATGGTGGTTATTCGTTGATGCCCTATGCTTCCGCAAGGAGTAGAGTTTGAGATGATGATTATGATGATATTATTTTAGTAAATGTTGTATGTAGTATTTTCAATATCAAATCTGATTCCTGTACTGGAATCAGGAAGTAGGCCGAGACGAATGTTACTTACGACCATTAATAAGTCTGTGCAAGATAAATTAATCGTCATACCACTGCCACTGCCGTCCTGAGCTTTTTTGTCTTTAGCATGTAACAATCAATGTATTTTTACCTTTTAATTCGTGTTAGTAAATGAGGTGATTTTTTTATTGTTGAAATGTTATCTTTGATCTTTTTGATATGCAATGACGTAACATCACCAGCATAAGATTAATGAAAATAGTGATTGTAATTTCAAAAATACATATATTATTGTACTATTCATATGCTTTTAAGTCAAATACAATTTGAAATTCACGACGAAACTTTATTGATTAACAATATTTTAGTTTATAAACGCGAATGGAAGAGACGTTTTTTTTCTATGTACATGACCACATTTTCCACTAAAAAAATAATTATTTAATCTAGTTTAAGTTTCCTAATAAGAAAATTCACCCACACACACACACACATAT
>JANSTX010054992.1:0-10542 GCA_027564355.1 Penthetria funebris | reverse complement strand
ATTAATTTTTTTTTTTTTAAATCCAATTATTTTTATATCTAAAGATAGAGAAGAACATTTATTACAAGATTGTGAATGGAAACTTCGATCCACCGAAAGATCCTGTAAAGATAAAATTATTGCTGCTGAACAAGCTCGAAACAATGCACTAGAAAAAGTTTTAAGCATTGAGACTGAATCAAAAAGGCAATCAGTTGAAGTAATTACTTAAAATTGACTATACTATTTAATATTTAATTGTAAAAAAAATATTTAATAATATTAAATTACATAAAGTTGCAACATTTAAAATCCCATCAAGCAGAAGTAGCACAACTTCGTGGCCTAACCAATGATCAAAGGGAATCTATAAATTCTATTACACAACGATTGGATGATATTAAAGCCGAATTAGACGAAGCAAATGACAAAGTTAAAGAATCTATTGAGGCTTTAAGGAAAACAAAAGCTCACTGCGAACAGTAAGTAAAATTATTGATCTATTTTTAATACTAGTAAATTAATAATTACTTAATTGTTTTTATAACCATTTTAGAGAAATAAGCGAAAAACAACGTCAAATGATTATTAAAATTGAAGAAGCAAAAGGTGATGTTGCTGTTATGTGGGAAGATCGATTATTGTATGTTTTTATTTAAAAAAAAAAAGGAAAACTATATTTACATCAAAATCTATTATTTCTAATTTATATAGGGAAGAAATGTCACGACTGAAAATAGAATTGGAATCATGTTATGCTGAAGATCGTGCAGATTCATTACAAAAAGCACACGATGAAAGTGTATTAGAAATTACAAGGCTAACAAATATTTATAAACAAAAGGAAAACGAGTTTCTGAAAGAGGTGATTTTTATCTATAAATACACAACAGTACAATAATAGTTAAATATCCATATATTTATATTCAAATAATATCAACAAAATTGAAGGATTTCTAAAAATAATTCGTTTTCAATTTAATAATTTATTTCCGAAATTATATAAATTACGTTTCAAAAGTTCTATATTATTTTAATACCAGAAACATGTATATATTTTAGATTGAAAAATTGAAATCAATAATATCGGATAAATGTCAACGATTAGAGGAAGCAAATAACAAAGCCGATTCACAAATAATGCAAATTCATATGATACTGGATAAATCTGAACGTAATCATCAACGAGAAGTCCAAACTATTACAGGTAAACATTTTAATGTTAGTTTTTTATGATTACAAAATTATTATACAAATTGTAAAAATTGTATTAACAAAATCTATTCGAGGGTTGTGCGATGAGTGAATAAAAATTAAATAAATAAGGCTGCAAGTAATCAATGTAATATTGCTTACACGGAATCTTTTTCAATACAGTTTAACGAACATAGTGATATACTTGTGTAGTTTTCCTATTAAATGCATCCTTCACGATTTCCACATTACTCTCAGCGAATGTTTGGATTTTCTTTGAGAAATTATATTGTTACCTCATAACTTATCCTATTTAGGTACAAATTAAGAAAAGTACACTGAAAAAAATATTTTATTATATATTAATAATTTAATTTGTTTATTTTCAATTAGAATCATTGGTTACCGAACATAGTCAAGAGAAACAAGAAATGGAAGATAGATTCCGTGAACGATTGGAACAAGTTAAAGATGAATTTTCTTCAGAATTAATTCATAATAAAGAAACTTTAATTAATAAACATAAGAAACAAATGGGTAAGTCTTCTTTCATTTGTTATGATATTATTACTAGAGTATATTAATAATTAGAAACTTTTAATTGATTTAAACTGATTTTTAGATCAACAAAAAGAAGAGTTAGACAGAGTATATAAAATAAAACTTATAGATGCCGAAACAAAAATAAGGTAATTATACGAGAAATATTTATTAAAATTCATCATTCATATAATTCATTTGAAATCATTGTCGGTATTTTTATTTTTTTCAACCAACATGTTTCCCAATTTTGGAAACATATCTATTTAGTAGCACTTCAGATATTTTAACGTTTTTGAAAGGGGCGTCTCCCATGATTCCCACTATCCTTGCATTTCATTTATTTAATTCATTATCCTTATCTATTTTAATTTTACTAATATCATATATTTTAATTAGATATTTAAGCTTTTTATCCCATTAAACATTTTCTATTTCTAAATAAATACTTTTAATAATAATAGTCCCATAGAAAATGTATCCAACCGCCCCATTTCAACATAAATGTATTAATTCATTTTATAATTTTCTAAATTAATAAATGTAATCTCTCTCTATATATATATATAAAAATATTATTCCTAAACCTGTACGCATTACGCCCAAAATCAGAGATTTGGAAATAATACATCAACGTAATATGAAAGATTTACAAAATTCACATGCTATGGAACGATCTAGTTTGGAACAACGAGATTCACAAAATTCTCAAGAAATTGAAACATTGCATAGGAAATGTAGATGTTTAACAAAATTGTATGTAAATTTTTTTTTTTTTTAAATTATTTGATTGTTAAAATATTTTCGTTATTTGTTTTTTTTTATAATTAATGTTTCATATACGATATGATATTATAGATTTGAAGAGATGCGAATGAGATATGAACGACGTGATCCTCGCCAAGAAGATATTAGAGAAATTGAAGAATTAAAAAGTAGAGTAGAGGCTCAAGATCGCGATTTATGTAAATTAACAGAAAGACTCCGTGAATTACAAATGTATCAACAACAACAACAATTTCAGAGTAATGGAATTATTAATTGTATACCACAAAAAGTAAAGAAAACTAAAGTAAATTGTGACGTAATATATGAAGAAAATGAAGAAGTTGATACTTCTGATGACATTGGAAATGGTTTTTAGAATTAACGAATTTTTTTTTTTGTATTTGTAAATGTTCATTTATTATCAATTAAGATTCCCCATAATTACATCATTTTTGTATATTAAAAAAATAAAAATGTAGATAAATAATAATATTAAAAAATAAAATATTTTTATGCTTTCTAAATAATTTATTTATTAAAATTAATTTTACTCAATTTTTCATCTTATTCCTGTCTATATTCAGAGTTGATCCTCTTGCTTGTTAATCAATTTTTCTGTAATTTTCTGTCTTACGTCTGTCTGCAACTAATTTGTTCATATCAGTTTGAACAACAGATAACAAATTAACTTGTGACCGGCTTTGTATCCTTGCATTATTACCAGGTGACTAATGGAGTGTCCGAATATCACCCGTAACTCAATTACAGTATATGTCAGTAATGGCGTGTGATCGAGGCTAAAAAGATAGTCGTGTTTGGCGACTGGTTGTAAAAAATAACTCAACAAACTGTAATTAATAAAATAGGACGGTATACCCGATACAGCAGAATTTTGACAAATAAAATATCATCTAGGTTAAGTAATAGAAAGATATATCGAGATGAAAGCAAGTAAATGAATAACTAGGCATGTTTAATATTAAAGATTATACTTAATTAAATAATTAATTCAATGTTCAAAAAAACAAATTACTACTTATATTTGAATTTGTCAACTAAACTCACTCGATTTTACAAATAAATTGATTAACACTTTCACAAAACCATCTTCTTAAAACAATACAAACAAAAGTTTAAAAATGTTTAAAAATAAACTAATTTTATTTATAAATTCTACATTTAAATTAATTTAAATAAAAACAATATTATTTGCTGTTCGTTGTTCTTTGTTCATACACAAATTTAATGACACACACATTTACTTCAAACATTTGGTATTGCCATATCAATTCAATTCAACGATATGTAGAAAATCGGACAGAGGTAACGTGAAACATTTTCTGCTAGTGGTTTTAGAGACAGCTTTAAGCCAGGGTGATAATATCAAAGTAATTCGATGTAATGATAATAGTAACAAAAATTGCAAATTTTATATTAATATAAAGTTATACACTTAGTAGTAGTCAAAATATATAACTAGTAACATGCCTACTAGTAAATGTCAAATAAATATCGATTTCTGGCGCATGCGTAAAATGAAATATGTCGAATGGAGTCCGTAATACTGCGACGAAAAGAGTACTTTTTCGCCCCGGGCGAATATAGATATCGTATTATACATAATGTTATGTGGCGGGATAATTATTTAAGTTTAATTTTTTTTTTTTTTTTAATTTTTATTATTGATGTCCCAGGCCTTTTTTATTTCTGTGTCGCACTGAATGCATTGTATTGATATGTTTGAAATGTCACATAATAAAATGAGCACTGGGATGCGCCACTAACAGCTAGCATTATCAAATAGAAAAACAAAAGAGACAGATTAAAATTGGATTATTAGTTTTTATACATAAAAAGGTATACATTTAATTGATAATTTGAGAAAAAAACAACAAAAAGCTTATAACGTTAATTACGTACACCTTTCAATTTTTATTCTGTTTATATGTCGATTATAATCGATACACATAGATATTTTATTGCTATTGTATTGTAAGTTTACACCCATAATTTGTTGGTTTGAATAATACACTTGATGCATGAAAGTAAATATGTTTGAGCAATATATGCGCTATTTTGGAAACTCTAATTTGCTCATCTAATATATTTATATTTCTTCATAGAGATAATGCACCACATGGAAAGCCACCACCTATTTACTTTACTCAACATCTTATCACTGGTTCCACTCTGTTTATTAAAGGCAATTCTCCGTCACGTTATTTTTAATCAATCAGTACCCTGTGGATTTTTGTTGATCTTGCGATTTAATGCCGGACCTTACATATATTATATATAATATGACCGACCCAATATTCTATTTTCTTCGTCTAATAATAATGTCGTTCACCTCAATATACTACATAATTTACATACATCTCAATTCGAAATTTGAATAAATGCACACACGATGCAATATTCCTAATCCAATCTGTCTCTTTCATTCATTGCTATTCGATCATATCCATAACATAGTGATGGTGCTAATATCGTGTTTTTCGACTGGTTGAAAAGGCAACTCAACAACAAACTAGGTAGCTGGGTATTTAAGCAGCACTCTATTGACATTTTCACGGTGTCACCGGTAATAACATAAGCACAATATATGTCCAGCGATTGCGTGTGATCGAAACTCAAAAGTTGGCGTTAAAGTTAGCTGAAAAAAAACAGCTCCCCAACAAATTAGGTAGTTGGGAATTTATACACCAGTCTACTCTACTGAAATATTGTGTATGTACCTGGACAATTATTATATATACATTTTTTAATTTGTAAATTGTAATTATAGTATTGACGGTATTGTAAATTAGATATTGTTATTTGTATGGGTGATGCTAATGCAGGCATTATTAATTGGATAATAGCACAGTATGATTCGATATACTTCTGAATGGTGATGTTTTTGCTTCCAATTAATGGTATCGAAAGGTGTGTGCTGAGAACAGTAAATAAAGAGACTGATACTATAGTGGTAAGATGCGTAGTGTGTAGTGGAGTTGTTGACCTAAAATTGTACAAAAAAATTGTTGTTTATTGACGACATATGATCTTAAGCGTAGCAAAAGTAGAGATAATGAATTTGAATAAATAAAAAATAATCACTTACATTTAAATGGATATATTTTTCAATAAATATAATAATACAGACGTGATAAATAATTCACAATATAAAAATAATAAGTTTTACAAATAGATGCATAGTAATTTATTTTTTTTTTGTTTTACTTTTAATGCACAACAGTATTTTATTCTCTAATTTCTAAAACATAGCTTGACAATTTGTTACAAAAAATTTACTAGACTGTAAAATACACAATTTTGTTCTATTTGAAAATGGGGGTATTAATCGAAATGAATATTTAGATTTTATTAAAAATTAAAAAATTGTACATGAACTTTTCTCACGAAATGGATTGACCTTTTGACTAGAAAATCCAACAAGTAGACAATCTTCTTGCTCATGTTCACTGACATATTTCACAATGTCCGAGATACTTTGAGATACTTTAATTCTTTGAATAGAAGCTTCTCGACGTAACTGGTCAACCATGTTACGCTGTTGTTGCAAATTATTCGCAATTAAATCCATTATTGCAGTCTCTGAAAGGCCTATGGTGATGTTTTAATATTTTTGTCGTTTGTACAGTATAATATTTTTGTTTAATTTGTACACTTAATTTCTGGAAAATAAGATTTTATTATAATACTTATATATTAAATGATATATTTTTGAATTATATTAATCTTATATTAGCTTAATTTACACACCCTTTTTATTTTATTGAATATAAATTATTCACTTTTCTTGCTTGTTTTCAAAATGTCAATTCGATGAAAAGAAAAATGGCTGAAATGTGAAAGTGTTAACGAAGGTTGCAAACAATTTTTGTAACCTATTCCAAACACAATAAAACTATAATTTTATAATATTATTTAATTAATCTATGGCATTTCAAGCATTTATTAATGATTTTAAATTAATGTATTGCAATAAATAGGAATGGTATAACTAAATATAGTTATTTTTAAAACTTTAATGTTTAATTTATTGCAAGGCGAACATAAAACTCGCCTCATAAAACTTGGTTGCCAGAATACGATGCATATCGTCCGAGATATTAATTGCTTTGCTTGCACATATTTTTAAAAAGATCTCGAAGTTTTCAATCTCTTTCTAATTTTGAGGTTATATTCATTTGTGTGTGTGGTTGATTCAAAGTTGAGTAATTTATTCTTTTAATAAAATAAAATCAAATCTGTGAATAAAAATGGCTTTATCAGTTCCAAAAGCACCGGGTATAGCTCAAATGTTAAAGGATGGTGCACGTGTAAGTATTATAAACATTATGAAGATTTTATTTCACTTAGAATTTTCGAAAAAAAAATACCTAAGAAACTGTAACAAATTGACAACCACGAGATGGGCGTAATTTGAATGGTTTTTTTTTCTCGACCATATGGTTATTTTATTAGAATCTAAGGAATTAGTACATCACTACTGAACGACTGATTGTGTTGACGAAGTCTAAAAGAATATGAAACTTGCAGCTGCAATAATATTTTGTCCTGAAAATCAAAATAAAATATACCGATATGTACATGCTACATAACATGACGAATCGGCACACGATAACATGATACATATATAGTCAATCCTACACTTGGAAGCAGTACATGACAATAATGGGTCTTAATTGTATATTACCACTAGTTAATATATAAAAGCTAATGTTGATATTGCAATTTGCAACTAAATACAGAAAACTAATTTTAAATTGCAATATTCAATAGTGCTTGCGAAATCAATCTAAATCATGCAAACTAGGTGATTTTAACACAATTGTGTATTTACTGAAGAGTCTGGTGTTTACTTTTTGTATAGAATTAATACATTACATTAGTTATTACCATCTATTAATGCATTGTTGTATTCTTTATAGATTCTATAATAGCAAACTAATAGCAAACATTATATTATTTTTATTTTTGTTTTTCTGTTCATTATATTCGATATGTTTAGATGTACAGTGGTCTTGAAGAAGCTGTGTATAGAAACATAACTGCTTGCAAAGAATTTGCTCAAAGTGTTCGTTCAGTTTATGGACCAAATGGAATGAATAAAATGGTTATAAATCATTTACAAAAACAATTTGTAACATCTGATGCTGGAACAATTATGCGAGAATTGGATGTTGAACATCCGGCTGCAAAATTAATGGTAATGGCAAGTCAAATGCAAGAAAGTGAAGTTGGAGATGGTACAAATTTTGTTGTTGTCTTTGCTGGTGCATTATTAGAGGCTGCAGAAGAATTATTACGTTTAGGTGTTACAACAACCGAAATTGCAGATGGTTATGAGGTTGCAATGGCTAAAGCTTTGGAAATATTACCAAAATTAGTTTGTATTGAAATTAAGGTAAGTTCTATCGAATTATTAAAAAATTTTACAATCTCAGATTCACTGAATGACAGTAAATATAGAAAAAGTGTTGAATCTGTAACTTATTTACATCAAATATTCAATTCGGCTGAATTCTAATTATTTTACATTGACTTTTTATGTTCTATTATCTCGTTAAATTCATAATGAACTTTGATTGACCAAAATGTAAAACTTTATTTAGGATAGCAATGATTGCTACATTATAGACAATCACTCAAATGTATGTAGCACCCTTGTACACATAAGATTAATTTAAAAATAACTACACAAATATAAATATTTAATACAAAGATGTTTCGAATGAGAATCTTGTAGGAAATATTCCTAATGAATAATGATTGTAATTATATACTTCTTTTCTTTTTATTTTTATATTTTAGAATTTTAGAGATAAAAATACTGATGCCTCTTTAGTTAAGGATTGTCTAAAGGCATCGATAATGTCAAAACAATATGGTCAAGAAGATTTTTTGGCTGATTTAATTTATAAGGCTTGTGTTGGAATTTTACCTGAACAGACAACATTCAATGTTGATTGTATTCGTGTATGTAAAATACTTGGCAGTAATTTATATCAATCAGAAGTTATAAATGGAATGGTTTTTAAACGTTTTGTTGAAGGTGATGTCACAAGTGCATTTAAAGCAAAAGTTGCAATTTATTCGTGTCCCATTGATATTATTCAAACTGAAACAAAGGGTACGGTATTAATAAAAACTGCTGATGAATTAATGAATTTTAGTCGTGGCGAAGAAACACACTTGGAACAACAAATTAAGGCCATTGCTGATACAGGTGCAACGGTTATTGTTTCCGGTGCCAAATTTGGTGATATGGCATTACATTTTTGTAATAAATATAATTTAATGTGTGTTCGATTAAATTCCAAATTTGAGTTACGTCGATTATGTAAGGCTGTTAATGCAACAGTTTTAACACGAATTACAGCACCAACACAAGAAGAATTGGGCTATTGTGATGCTGTTGTTGTTGAAGAATTGGGTGACACATCCATTGTTGCATTTCGCAATGAAGGTGATGGTAGCCGAATTGCAACAATTGTTATACGTGGTGCAACTGATAATTATATGGATGATATTGAACGTTCTATTGACGATGCTGTTAATACATTTAAGGGTTTAACAAGAGATGGAAGGTAATAATTATTTTAAAATAAGGTTAAAAAAAAAATAAATAGTTAAATTAAAAAAAATATATATATATTTTCTTTAAAGATTCTTACCCGGTGCCGGTGCAGTTGAAATTGAATTGGCACAACAACTTGCAGAATATGCAGACACTTTACCCGGTATGGAACAATATGCTGTGCGTAAATTTGCCATCGCTTTAGAAGTATTTCCGAAAGCATTAGCCGAAAATAGTGGTATTAATGCAACTGATTTAATTGAAAAATTGTATTTATCACATAAAAATGGTAATAAAAATGATGGTTTCGATATTGATGCAGAAACAGCTGCAACCATCGATATAAATACCACAAAAATATATGATTTATTTGATACAAAACAATGGGCAATTAAATATGCAGTTGGTGCATCAAGTACGATACTTAAAGTTGATCAAATTGTTATGGCAAAGAGAGCTGGTGGTCCAAAACCGAGACAACAACAGGGTGATGATGATGAAGATTAAATTATTCACAAAAAAATAACTTAAAATAATAATTAATTTTTTTTTGTTTTCAATTATCGCTTTAATTTAATCTTTTTTTTTTTTTAATGTTGGTTTAAATCACACTGTCATTTTATTTTTTAATCAAGAAAATAATATTAATTTTTTATAGTATTAGTATTTTTATGGAAACCAGAATAAATTAATAAATACTAATTTTTGTTTGTAATTTTTATCTACAACACACACAGTAAATAAATATGTCATTTATTTCTTAAATATTAAGGAATATGATTTTAATTTTTTTTTTCCTGTTCCTTCTTGTAATTCATGAATGCAAATACTGTTTGTAGTAAAGTACATTTATTTGGTATCTGGAGTATAAGATGCACGAAAGCTGGTTGCAACTTTTAAACGTATCAATGTTCATAGATCAATTATTACGACGGTAATTCAGGCGAATATTTAAATAAACTTAATAGACAACAACAGAGTAAAATTTTTTGAAAACCTAAAAACAATACTATATTTTGTCTGTATGGAATTTGTATCAGGAAAACAGAATCAGAAAATCTTTTATATGAAAGATAATAATTAGTTCATAGGTTTGTGAATTTGTATCAGAAGATCTATTTTTTTAAAAATGCAAATATCTCGGAAACGGTTATAGATTAGGTTTTCGTGTCAGGATGAAATATGTAGAAAGTCATAGCGCATCTTAAGCAATTGAAAGTGATGCTAGAATCTTAGTAATAGCATGAGATTTTTTAAATTTACAAACTGTTGTTGCAGAATATCTGGCATATGTGCACAAAATGTAGTAGGTATTACTCCGTATTTTACCGTTTACACAATGTCACTATCTCTAACCGTTTACGAGATATTTCCATTTTAAATTTAAAAAAAAAATCAAGATTATGAATTCCTGATACAAATTCACAAATGTAGGAGAATGTACCAACATTTATCACCAATCACTAACCACG
>JANSTX010054991.1:0-10543 GCA_027564355.1 Penthetria funebris | reverse complement strand
ATTCCTGTAATTTTGGGCTATTTTGCAATTCTATTTAATAAATACTTATATATTATGTTGTGATCCGTTAAACAATTACCAGGGCATACAATAATTGGCGATGCCAATTATATTTCTCTCGTTTAATATATGTTTAAAATTCACACCCTCATAAGCAAGATAATGTCTATGTATTATTTTCGGGGACCGACTACGAAAAGAGTCTGTACGTGTTAACTAAATAAAATATCGCTGAGATTTGTGTACAATTATAAAATTTAAGCCAAGCTTTGGTTAAGATTTCCTTAAGTTTAGCCATCGCTATTACTACGATTTGTATATGACCGTTTAAGTGTCAATTAGAATGAATGTCATTCATGGAGTGGTAAAGACGCAGAGATTGTGGAGGTAGAGATTAAAGTATCAACTTTTATACTGAACCTATTGTAAAATGTCTTTTTTTTTTTTGTACTTATTTTGACGGAGCCCAATAGAGGGATTCTTCACGAATATTCTGCATATTTGAAAGATATGAATATAAGAGTCTAATCTTTGTATATATACTATATAATATGGACATAGTGATTGCTACTCGTATATTAAATTCTCTTAAATTGATTTTATCGTAGCACAACTTTATGTGATTATATAAGTAATAAGAAGTATAAGTAATAATGTCATAAAATGTGGAACCGAGAGAGGACTATTAAGTTCACCTTATTCTAGGTCTATAGACTCTGTTGAATTCTCGAGAAATAAAAAAGCTCAACATAGGTGAGCAGAATTCCACATTAATGTATATTTGAATGATTTCAAGCTTATTCTAAATCAACATAATCTGTTGAATTGTTGAAAACACACACAGATTATACTCTTTTAATCACTTGTATTATTAATTTAATATTTATCATCATTACTAGTAATACAACAAATGAATTCTATAGAAACGTGCTAAATTGACAGCTTCCTAGTTTGTTAGTACAATGTTCATTAAGTAAGTCAACAAAAATGACAGAACCAGATGCATTTTAGGCCCTGGAACAAAGTTACAAGGGGCTATTGTATTTGATTCCGTTCATGTAACACAAAGAAATAAACATCTGTGAAAAAATTAATTACAAAGAAATGCTTATAATTGAAAAATAAAAGTTGTCTGTGCGTATGATTGCTTGAGTATGCTTTGAGATATCAATATGAAACTTTGCACTATTGCTTGCGTACGATAACGTGATAATTCTTTGAGATGTCGCTCTGAAATTTTTCACTATAGGTTCGTTTGCACCGTTATTTGTACTATAAAAGTAAATAATAGGAAATTCTTGTTGTCTCAATCGTCTTACATGTGGAACATCAAATTTAATCATTGATAGTAAATCACTACAGTCAATTCATCCAGTTATCATGACCCACAGAAAAAGTAACTGTAATACAGTTATTATAGTTACTTTTTCTGTGGTCGAACACATAAAAGCAGCGATTATAGTTTCGTCTGCATTCAAGTGATTGAAGATCAATTAATTTACAAGCTGCTCCTAATTGCCTTTTATATATTGATGAAAATTTGTAGCTTGACTCTTACGATTTTAATTTTCGGTTCATCAATTCTAATCAGCTTCGGAATGATCACATCTTGGACATTGATAAAAATGTGTTGTTCTGAGGGTTGATTGTAGGACGAAGAATGATTGGTCAAGCAAAATCGACACCAGTATGTAAGAAATTTGTTACCGGATAATTACGTACATCCCTATTCACAACCTTGTAGAAAACTTTGTAGACCAAAAGTAACTTGGCAGATAATTGTCGGTTGTCTAAAAATAAGATTGCGTAGAACCGTCATTACGGAGTTTAGTACCAGTTGCAGCAAATAAACTGCAGTAAAAATACTGACGAGAGATCATAAACAATGTTTTTGTTCGTTGACGCCCTATGTCACTGGAGTGAAGGTCGATATGATGATTATTAATATTAATAAATCATAATACTTGTTTATTATTAAATAATATAAATATATTTGCCTACAGTCTTCTACTATCTTCAGCTGATTGATATATACCAATATTGAATACATAGTCTTAATCAGATTAACAATGTTAAAAAATTTGGTGTTGCTTCTTTGAGGCACTCGTGACCTATATTTTGTGATATACAAATACTCTCTAAAATATTTTAGGGTAAAGAATTTGAGACAGCTTAAACGTCATTATTCTTTTTATATGTCTTTTTCAATTTGATGATTGAGCAAATTATAATTTTTTTAATCGAATTTTTAAAAAGAAGGCCTAACATTCCATATCATATTTATATACAAATTCTGTAGTGGTCTGGGTTAGGGTTAATCACAAAAGTGAATTGAAACGGAGAAAGGACTCTAGTCTCTGATGAAACTTTTGTTTTCTGGAAAATTAAGTCATATAAACCACAGTAATGGTATCATTTTATTGCTACGTGTCTCTGCAAGGCGGAGTCTGGAACCCGATATCGCAGTGTGGAAATAGTTACGTTTCACAAACCAATGGATATGTAATTTTAAGTATTATATTGGAAAAACTTGTAAAATACAGCTTAAAGTACGGTTTTAGTCTTAACATTAATAATTCAAAGACGACACTATAATGAAGATAGGTACGTATATGAGATGTCCACGTTTGACAAATGGCGAAGAAATAGATGAAGTTCAGGACTTTCAATGGTTGGTATGTTATTGTGGTTATTGTAACAATCGATGGCGTGGCTGAGATAGATTTAAGGTATGGCATACATCAAAAAGTAGGGCCATCTTTAAAACTAATTGTTCATCGGTGCTACTGCATGGCTGTGAAATTTCGAAGGTGACAAATAACATCGTATCACAAATTCAATTTTACGTCAATAGGAGCCTCACGAGCATACTAAAAAATTTCTGGCGTAATACAATATCAAACGAGAAGTTGTCGGGACTGGCAGATATGACGACCATGAAAAGAATTATCAAGATGATTTTATGAGTTTTTCACACTTGAGTTGTCTCTGCCAAAGTTTTATATTACAAATAGATCGGTTCTACATAATAATTACAATGTTACTTAAAAGTACAGCTGGTGCTTTTAATAGTGTCGCATCTCGAACGTTTTATTTGGGCCTACTGATATTGATGACATTAGAATGTATTTGCTTGTTTAGTCAGGTTTTTAATATAATTACTTTTACATTGAGAATTTTTAATTAAATACTAATTACATAATTTTTTTTCATTTTCTCCAAGATTATTATGTTAATTTATGCATAATACTATCGATGAATAATTAAGTATTTATTTGTTTGTTATCATAGACCATTATACATTATATTTGAATTGATTTTAAAATTATTTTAGCAATTCAACTAATTTTAATTATGATTTAAATACAAATCCAACTTCATTTTATCAATCGACTAATCTACTTTGAGTGATTATGTTGGTGATAGGAGTAACTTTTAAACTGCCTCGAATATAGTTGTTCTGAATTCTGTCCTTTAATGTTACACCGGAAGACCATCTTAACATTCTCATCTCGGTTGTGTGTAGTTTCTGCATCGACCAATAAATCTTGTTAGCACTATAAAAAAAAATTTGAAATATTATTTAATGACAAAAGTACCTACATTTCCTTTCAAAACTTCCACAAGTATTTGTCTTTAACACATGTATCGGCACTACACGAAGTAGTGCACACAATGGAACATGCCCTAACATATAAATAATTCACGCTAGCCGCTTTCTTGGATATAGAGGGAGCGTTCAACAACGTAAATGTGGAGGCTATCAAAGATGCACTTATTATTTTTGGTGTGGAGCCAAAGATTAGGAGCTGGATAGCATCCATGTTAAAAGTAAGAATAGTGCAAGTCGAGCTTGGCGGCTTTTGCATCAATAGGCACGCACATAGGGGTACCACACAATGAGGTGTCCTTTACCATCTTTTGTGACTTCTAATTATGGATAAGATTCTAACGAAGTTGGAAAGAGCTGACAATAGAGCAGTAGCGTACACTCCCGCGATCTAGTGGTTCTGGCCCCGGGCATTTGCCTTTTGGCGATTAGCAGTATCGTGGGATTTGCAATCAAAATGATAGAACATTGGGAGTGTGAACTCAACGTCAACATTGGGAAGACAGAGTTAATACTGTTTACCAAGAAAGTAAAAATTCCAAGATTAAGGCTTCCAAAGATGGGGGGTATAACTCTGGTACTTTCGCAGAGGGCTAAGTATCTTGGCGTAATATTTGATTCCAAAATGAACTGAGGAACCAATGTTCAAGAAAGGAGTAAAAGGGCATGCACAGTTTTTTACGCCTGTTGTAGAATGTTTGGCAAAACATGGGTACTTTGCCCCAAGGTGGTGCATTGGTTGTTCACAGTATTGATACGACCCATACTAATGTACCTAATGGCCAGCCTTCGACAGGGGCTGCAACAGAACTAGAAACTGAGCGGATGCAGAGCTGCGCTATGAGAGGTATTACGGGGGCGCTAAGAACGGTGTCCACGGAGTAGCTCAACACTCTTTTATGCCTGCTCCCTGTGCTCTTCTACTCGAAATTGACGGCATTACGTACCGCAATAAGACTTTGGCTCAAAGAAAATTCAAGCTTATTCCAAGCGCTGTCTGGAAGGCATGTATCTTCTTGATGTCTGCTTCGATTCCCGTACAACGAGTAGCGATATCCACGGACAGTATGGCCACCATTATATCGCTTACCTTTGCAAATCAAAAATGATAGATAAATGGTTCCTCGCATTGATGGAGGTAAGCAAAGCGGCCGAAGTTACACTGTTATGGGTTCCGAGCCACAGGGACATTGCAATTAATGAGTGAGCCGACGAATTGGCCAGGCAGGGCTCGGGTCTTGATATATCACTGGCGGAGTAAGTTTTTCCGTCACTCAGTGAACTAAACAAAGAAACTGGCTTATGCTATATGAGATTGGTCAATGATAGGTGGAAAGGGCTACCTACATGCAGATTATCTAGGATAACTTGGCGCTAGTTGAGCGAAGTAAAACGGAAGAACTCTTAAGATTATCACGTCGGGATGTGGCCAGTTCCGTGGCAGTGTTTACCTAGTGTCAGTACACCGGTCTGTATGACTTTATGTTTTAATACAATGTGAATATCCATCTGTTTTTCCGAATAAAATTATAGGTATTGTTTATGAATTAAGCATTAATAATATATTGTAATTATACTCATTAATTAACATTGAATATAAACGTGAAGCTATTTAAGCTGTGTAATACACATCATTTGTTATTAAGTGTTAATTTTAAAAATTGTTCAAATTATATTATATGTTTTGAAATGTTAATAAAATCTTCTTGTGCAAAAACAAATACGTAACATGAATTAAAATCAGAAATTCTGTTGAATATATGAAAATACAGTAAGTAAAAAAAAGTGATTGATATTTCGTATTCGTAATAGATTTGGGTACTTTGTCAAAAGGCATCCATCAAGGTCCAAATTGTCGAAAGGTGTACGGCATTTATAAGTAGAAAACTCGTAGTGCTGAAGTTAACTACAGTACCACATAAAAAGAATACTTGATAGTTGTTCTTACCTTGTACTCAATTCTTGCATTTCTACATAAATAACATATTGACCGTGTCAGTTTGTTATGATTATTCAGACTGATAATTCTTTCTGGTGGTTTTGCCCGCAGGGTACTAGAACTTAGTCGGCACGATTTCGAGGTACATTATGTTATAGGCTTTTATACCCATTATCAATATTATGTAAATCATTATTTATATTAAACATATTATATTTACTAAACTAAATAAAAAGGTTGTATGTACAATATTTATTACATTACAGAGATATTATATGGAATGTACGAGTATGAATAACAATATAGTTATAAAAACGGCTAAGGTAGTTGATCTACTTATTTAATGAGTCATTATTAAGTAGCCGCGGCCGAACGGTTAACAAAAAGGCTATGTTTTATCACATACTACATTATAATAAAATATCACTTGCAATTTAATACAAACTTATTTCATTCAATATAACAATTATCCCAAATTATAACAAATTTTACTTCACAAATTTATTTGAATCTTATTTTCTCTTAGTGTAGATTCTTTATTGAACCTTTACCTAATAATCTGTTAGCTGCAATGCCATCGCCTATATGGTGAAGTAATCTGTATCGAGAACATTCTGGCATTTTTTTTGTTGATAATGGCGGCATTGAATTCAGTATCTATAATAATTCTACACCGATAGCCTTCCATATAGCCGTTAATAATTAGATCGCCGTCTGTTACTGTTGTTCTGATGTTAATTATTTCTGGAGCGCATTGGTACTTAATAGTAGGCTTCTGCCCCTTGAGGTCAACCACATCTTCATCCACTTGTTTATTTAACAAACGACGTCGTTTTAATGTTTATCTTGATACACCAACATTTCTGATATGGCATACTGACATTATGAGCAGCTTTAATTGTTGATTTCTAAAGTTGATAAGTTGGTGAATAGCTGAGTCGTTGCGTATGAATTTGAACATCTTCATTACATATGCCATTTATAAATTGGCTCAATGGAATTCTGCTGATTGTTTCTCTATTGCAATCTGGAAAGGTATCTATATTATCAACTTTTCAATGTCAATCAAGAATTCAGCAAGAGTCTTCTCTTACTCTGCATTCTACCTCGAAGCTCTGCATGCTTTAAATCTTAACGACTTTTTTTTATGAAATCTGTTTTCTAATGCACGTACTATTGCGATGAAGCTTAATCTCTTGTCCTCTGGCATGCTTCTTTAAACCGTTCTGAGCTGGTCCACTTAATTGTGTTCCAAGACATACTGCATCCTTCCAACCATTCAGCAATTACATCAAATTAAAGACGATACTCTGCCCAAGACGTTGTACCGTTGAATTCTTTCAGTTTGAATGATATTAATGCCGTAGATGTTATGGTGGGTTATACATAATTGTTTACCATACTGATTTTATGCTGATGTTGCGTAGCTTTTAATTTCTCAAAATATTTACTTTCAACGGCTACTATTGAATTCCTAACATAATTATGAATTAATTTGAATTGCTTATTCATGAATTCTTGCATTGACACAACAGCAGCACTAACAACAGCTCCAAAAACAACTACATCGACAACAACAACAATAGCAATGACATCAACCATATTATTCACAATATGATCAGCACCATCAAACCTCAATTCCCATCTTTGCAACTCGTGAAAAGAGCTGCTCCAAAACTATCCAGTATGGATGAAATAGAATATAAGCAAATATTAAATAATATCCATAAATACTATAAAACTTCAATTAAAGCGCAACACAGAGCAGAAAACAATACATAAATACATTGATCGATGAAAAACAAAAACAGCCGCTAGCATTACAGTTAAGCAGTCAGTGATCATAGTTGATCCGGGAGGATTAACGTCAAAAATATATATCTCCGCTCCGAAAATTGCTCTCAATAATTATTTTGAACCTTTAGTGGTCATGGTAGCAAAGTTGGTAAAGCGCTAGACTAGCATGACGATAGACCTGGGTTCGAATCCCGATGAAAGACAAAATTTATTCTGTATTTTTCACTTTGTGATTTAACTTGGGTTGACATATCCCATGCTGCGGTTAAAATAA
Organism: Penthetria funebris; assembly: GCA_027564355.1. NCBI lineage: Eukaryota > Metazoa > Arthropoda > Insecta > Diptera > Pleciidae > Penthetria > Penthetria funebris. The sequence goes on along the minus strand of JANSTX010054991.1, from coordinate 2,923 downwards.
TATTATTAGTATGTCATTTGGAATTGTAGGTTAATATATAGTCTCTTCCGACATGCAAATGATACTTATATAGTGCACATTCTGAGTACCGTATTGAATAAAATGAATATATAAAAAGTCAATAGCCTACTTGAACAAAGTGTACTCCAGTATAAAATAAAAAAGAAAAAAAAAAGCGAATTAAATACCTTAACACCAGCTTCCCATAGGTCACCCATGTGTGGCGATCGTGCCGGTATATACTTCCAATCTATGGCTGACTTAGACATTGATTTTAATTTATTTTCAACAAATTCTGAGTTCATTATTTGCGCCTATGAAATTAACCGTATTGTTCGAACTTACTGTTTGTGGAATTCCCCGTCTTGCCGTAAATTTTTGACGAACTATTGCCAGAAGCAATTGCGGAGGCGCATGATGATTTATAATATGTAAGTCACGATAGTAATATTTGATGTTTAGCAGAATATGAGAGATTCGAATTCTGGCGTCGTCCACCTACACGAAGAAGACCATGTTGATCAAGAAATGGATAAAGCGAAGAAATTTTACTATTTTTTGAGAGTTGCAATCCTTTGCGAATATTTTTAATATCATCATGAAAACCCAAACTTTGTAACTGAATAAGTAATTTGTTTTGTGCCAAATTTAATTACACCATAGTAATACGTCCACCAATACTAGGGGAACCAGGCCTACAATTTTCGATAAATCGCAGAATAAAAGCCATCGCGATATTTTCTTTCGAACTAATGTGGAACCAATTAGAAGCATTAGTCAATCTTTGAATTTCGCCGATGTAATTAGCGATGAATGTACTATATAAATGTGAATCCCATGAATCGAACCTCGACTTTCCCATCCCAAATAGAACTCAGATAAACGCACTCATCACATGTGCATTCTGATGGTTATGAGATATGTTTGAGTTTGCCTACAAATGTTTGCCATTGTATTGAAATATTAGATGGAACCTCTTCATCCCAATTAAGTTTTAACATCCACAATTTTTGCATAGCCAATTTGGCGCCGAGAGTTATTGGGCCAAGTATACCCAATGGGTCATATAATCACCCAATAATAGAGAGCATGGATGTTTTAGTATTATGTGGTAATTTATATTGAAAAGCATCGGTGGCGACATTCGAAATCATCTCCAATGTATTGATATTTTAGTCTTTGTCTAGTAATATAGACCCGTGCATATCATCCGATATAGATGAAACACGCGACGTAAAGGCGCAATGCGTCATTTATCGTGTTAGCACTCGAAAGAAGGTCATCGACGTAAAAGTCATTCAGATAGAGATATTTTTCTTCTTCATCAATTGTTTATTCAGATCATATGACTGAACTTCACACTCTGGAGATTTTCGCCATAAAATTCGTTGTAGGCTTCTATTATTCGAATGCATGACGATACATTTTTTCAGTCATTTTCAATGGATAAGAAATTAGATGAAATGGAAATAACCGAAGACTAGTTAAAATATGAATTGTATTCCGATAATATTCATGGATTTTGTCAATTTTGTAAATTTCGTAAAGGAGGTCGAACTGGTCAAATAGGAACACACAGTTCTGTTTTCACACTTAGAGCAATAAATTACAAATTGAAAGCAAACCGTTTCCTATTATATTGCTACCATAATTGGAATTTGCTTTCTGAATTTTTTAGCTTCAATTAAATTGCTATAACTTTATATAATAATCTGTTAGTGACTGTAGATGAATCGTATGTTACTAATAATAATATTTATATTATGATGTTTCACACCTATTTAAAAGTGCTAGAAATATTCTTCTACAAAAGAACACTGAAATGGAAAATTTTAAAAACAGTCTACTAAAGTGATTCTGGATCAGTTATTAAAGTTTTCCATAAACTGACACAAAAAACGTTTTATCTAGCTTAATTGCTAGATGGGCTACTCTAGTTTTTCTTAGTAATGTTGTCATTAGTATTCTTATAGCAATTCAATATATATGTTTCACAACTCCGAGAGATAAAAATATTGCATATATAATACAACAACATTCATATTATTTGTTTGATGATTTGAATTCTGTTGAGAACTTTTTCGAAAATCCGAGTAAAAACCCAATATCAAATAAGTCTGAAATTTTAAACAGTATTAAAATATTCAGAAAATGGATTCAACTATTGAAATCAACAGGAAAAATGCAGAAGTCATAATGTTTTATATCTTCTTCAAACATTAACTGGAAACTGGAAGTTTGAATGTATTAAAAAATGATTTTGATCAAAAATATTTATTAACGAGTCATCTCAATGAAGTGAATCCATCAGCTCTTCTATTCAAAACTATAAACAATATTTTTCAGAACCTTATCTAAGTAATAGTACTATAGTTATAACGATTTAAATTCAGCAAATTTACTAACTTATACCGACTGCGAAATTAGTAAAAATTAGTTGAATAACAAAATCCTTAAGGATGGTTTTGAGAAATGATCCGACATTGGGCCACTCATAAATATTTTACAGATATAGTCTAGTGGGAAAAATAACTTCTTTAACTATTGTTTATATGTTTCAATTATAAAAACGACAATAGTTTGCAAATATTAGTACCCCATTGGAGAGAAAAAAAAAGTTCTGAAGATTAAAATAGTACATTTAGTCAGAAAAACAACAATCGCATTAAAAACAAAATTTAATGTTGTAAATCTGAGCGTGGCATTAAAAATTATGTAATTATTGGCCTAATAAAATTTGATATTAAAAATGTTAATAATACTTTAAAAAACCCCCATAAAACCGCGTTAATTCCTTAATTTAACGAGAGAAATATAATTGGCATCGCCAATTATTGTAGGCCCTAGGAATTGTTTAACGGATCACAAAATAATATATAAGTATTTATTAAATAGAATTGCAAAATAGCCCAAAATTACAGGA
>JANSTX010054990.1:0-10544 GCA_027564355.1 Penthetria funebris | reverse complement strand
TTGTTGATGTTGTTGAGGTTGTTGAAGTTGTAGATGATGTGGTACTTGTAATAGAGCAGATGATTCAACTGTAGGTGATTTATCTGCCATATTATTATTGATCATTTCATTTATTTTATTTTTTTTGACCTGCCTATATGGATAGGCTAGGCCTTAAATACAAAATTTGGTAATCATTAATGGGTATATCCACTCCCTAAAAGATAACGTTAATATAAAAACGAGAAATTTCAAAATTAGACTTTTATTGTTTGTAGCAAATCCATCCATTTCAAGCTGGCTAATTTATAATTATGTTATAGACAATGCATCATAAGCACGTAAAATTATTTTGGCATTGAGGTTCAATTAGTTAAAGTACCCCACTTTTTTATGGTTCATAGATGAGTGTTAAAGCATCAGAAGTAATGTTTCATTAATTACTTTTGAATGATCCTCAGAACCATATTATGTATTTTATTTATATAATGTAAAAGCTTTTCGAACTTAATAAATAGAATAATCCTAGCGGTAAATTTTGATTATCTACATTTTACCAACACATTCAGGATGATTACTTTGTCCACTTATACATCCCTTCTTTAACTTGAAATATTTTACATTTCTGTGAATTTATGACTGTATCATTTCTTTTCCAGCATTTGCATTGATCATAATTTTAGTTGTAATTGGTGGTCTTTTTATCTCTGTATTCGAGCTGTGATTGTTCTTTAAGTAAAAATATTAACTTAATAACTGATAACGTTAGAGTCCTAATTCTTGTCCTAATACATAATTACTTAATTAACATTTGTGCAGTTTAACATTATCATATCCTGGACTATCTATTGTTTAATATCTAGTCATATAATCTTGCATAATCATTTAGTTGACGTGAATATATAATAAGTGACTAATATTCCAATATTTCACAAATGTAACTCAATCATCAGCCCGATGTTATTAATAATTCCAATTCAATTCAATTTATCAAAAGTTCTATTTGCACCATCATTTATAAATTTTCCTCCTGCTTTTCCTTAATTTTCCACTTTTTTTTTTTTTTTTTGTGTTTCATATCTAAAATTGTAGGATAGAAATGAATGTAAATTTTTAATACAAATAATGAACGCGCTAATCACCATAAAAACAAGTTCAAAGTCTTATAAATTATCTAGAAGTAGCAAAAAGGAAAAAATCCCCTTATTTCTGTTTTATTTTTTTTTTCTTATATCTTATAATTCTTTTTTCCAGTCCTTAAAATTGTACAGGGTAAAAAAAAAAAATAGAAAATGGAAAACTTTGTGACAGACAAAAGCTGTGCTAATCTCAATTGCTCATTTTTTCATCCTCTTTAAATGTTTACAATTTAAATTATGGATTCGTTCGTTTAATTCAATTTTATTCTCAATTTAAATGGATGTTGTTGATGATGGTAATAATAATGGGAATTAAGATGATGGTGATGATGATGATGATGAAGATGATGATGAATATTGTTATATGATGTTACTGATGTCATTATAATGATTAAGAATGGTACAACGAATGGTCTCCACACATTCGTCCTTTAAGGAATGTTGTTTTTCAAAGGCTATAAAGTTTCATATTTTATCCCCATATTCTTGATGGTAGCCGGTGAAGATGTTATTATAAATTTTAATTTGTCTTCCCGATTTTACTATATATATATAGGCATATCTATAAATAGCTATGCCTGATTTAGTTCTTTGTCTTATTAAAATACTGCCCACCACGAATTAATTGGTAGCATTGTTGGTCTCATGTACGAATTATATTCTTATAATTATCATTATCATCGTATATGTTTGATAATCGGATTATTAGTTGAATTAGCCTATAAATTCCATTGCTAAATATCTAATTTGATACGTTCAAGAAGGACGATTGCATACAGTACAACCTTATACCTACAATTTAATTTAAAAACATAATTTTCATGTTTGGTACACTACTAAAGTGTACACCCAAAACGCACATTCGTGCCATTTACAACGCTTACATTGGTATATTTTATGTCATCATTCGCATCTGATGTGACCATGTTGAACAATGATATATTTTTCATGAACTTCATAGACTTCTACGAATTGTATGCATTTCTGTAAATATCGATGCAATTCAAAACATGATTAAGATTGAACACCACGTAAAATATGCAGTGATGTTCTTGGACACATTGGTAAGAGTTAATTACAAACAATCTTGAAAAATTATTTAACTGAATCTGCGTGTTCGATGGATACTATATAATTTGACAGAAAGTCTACTAAAGCATTGAAATACTAAAAAATTCGGGTATATCAAACAAGGTTTACACTATCGTCATAGGTGCTGCAACTTGGATTTATCCGTATAAGTCCAAAACAAAAAGTAAATCAACTTTTATAGTATTTCAAAATGAACCAAAATGAAAAGTTATATACTAATTACGTAATGATCATTATGTAGACACCCTTCTAATGAGGGTTTTTCATTTCTCATTTCTAAATAGATTGACGTCAACTTTTCATCTTTTACTAATATTAATTTTTCATCGCTTACATTGTTGGTGCCATAAGGGTACATTAGTCTAGTGACATGTAGTTTATACTTCCCATAATTTACTTCAAAATGATCACTATTTTTTCGTCAGTTTATTTGGCGAAACCGCAGAATTTGATCAAAATCAATGTAGACAATACTACCAAATTTGATGATTATATAAATTTTTCCAACGTGACTTCTCGTGATGTACATCATTCTGCCAGATAATCTTTCGACTGAACGCAACGAAATACACATAGTTTCAATTTACTTTGAATCTGAACAACCCTTTCGCCATAAATGTCGTTTGATGAAGAGAATGGCTCTGAACCATGACATAGATATAAGTTAAACTGTTCAGACAATTTAATCCATATCATCATTATACAATCCGTTAAAGATTTGACAATCATAACGTTTTACACATCTCTAAATAGCCTTACATTGCAGAATCAGCGTGAAATGGTGCAACTGTAGAAACATACGCGATCGCTTTTAATAAATATTATTTAATACTCTCATTACAGGAATATTTATAGTAAATAATTTATAATAATTATTCATCTAACATATTTTCTATCATCCTAGTAATTTCAGTATATTTGCTGTCAATATTGATCTGACATTCCAGCAATGCAATTCCATTTTTTTTCATCAGAAAGTTATGCAAATCTATTCTATACAAAATTGTTTTACAAATAAGACATTATTATCTATTATTTTAGATCATGATCGTACGCCACATATTGATATGTACTGCTTCAGTTTGATCTTCTTGTCTACCACGAATTGTACGTATACCCTCAATAAACTCAATATATTGAAGTCGGCTTTAAATTCATCTTCTCAATGTCAAATGCTAGGAATAAATTCCATAAATTAAATTTTGAATCGATTTCAAATACTTCAATAATATGATCAGAATTGCCACAAATCACATATTATGGTGTTAGATATTCAATTAAAAGTTCGATAATAATTCTTCGACTCTGCGTCAACTGAATAATGTGCCTCATTAGTAACTCATTAAAGTCATCGGTCCACCTGTCGATTTGCTGCGTCTCAATTGATATCACACATATATTTCAGGGTACTATCTGGTCAGTTTTCAGATTAGATCATGTCATTTGAATTTAATATCTATTCTGCTAAATTTGCAATATTTTCAAAGGGTTTATGTAGTTATCCTGTTATTTAAAACAAAAATACATCATTTAAAAATGAGAAAAATAGTTTTAGACACAATCATTGGAATTCCGAAAGGTGTTCCAGTATCAATTATTTTTGTAGATGTTATTGTTAATTTCTTTAATATTTGTAGAAGTCTATATTGTCATCATCATCATTTTGACCTTTCCTTCAAATGGGTACATACAGTAAAACTAATATGTTAAATAACCGTAAATTGGTCGGTCATACTATATTCATCACATATATTTTCTTCTAATTAATTGCTTTCAATTAATGAATATACTACTACTAACTACTACTTAAACTATTATCTTAAATCTCAAATTAGCACTAACATTTCTCCTTATTTGAGTGAATGAACTATCAAATACGTCCCATATTCATCATCATCGTCTCGACCTTTACTTCACACTTCATTATATGACATCAACAAACAACCGTAATTATTGACAATATTTGGCCAGTAGTTTCACATCACTTCATTTTCTACTACTTAGACATTTTATTGGCGGCGACGCCCTGTTTAATGGTAGTTTAACATTCCCAATTCTCGGATTCCTGATTCTTAAAAGTATTCAGTTTTCAACTCAGAATTTAATGACGAAATAAAACACTAAATCTGTTGATTTAACTTCAAATTATCGCATTCTTGTATACACTTAAGCATTTATTAGAGTGTTCTGAAAGAAATGTCTAAAACCTTATTTCTTATAATTTGTAATTTGAAAGTAAGACGGAATAATATGCAACCCTCAAAATAATTTGTTTTTTCTTTACGATTTTATATGGATGAAATTTAAGCTACGCTTTTATTAGGGAAAAGTAACGAAAGTATAGAATATACTGAATAAGTAATGATAAGACAGTATATTATATGTAGTCACATAATGATCTCATAATGGTGAATTAAATAGGCTTTATAGTTAAATAATATTATTAGTTGAGAATTTATTGTGGTGGCTGGAACTAGCATGAGCAGAGGACAGCATTAGGTGCTTTATATTCTAGGCTTAGGCTGACATGATGTTGAGTTGATGATTTTTAATTTAAGATTCCGCTTTGAATAACTTTCATAACATAAGTGGGTTAGAGTGATTTTCTTCGATCGACTACTGCCACAAATGTTTTTCTCATGGGGATCTTATCGAGTTACGTTATCTGACATGATTAATGTATACAAGATTTGTTCATTTACACAATTTCAAAGAAATTTCATATAAAATACATAAATATATACCCAGAGTATATTGTCAGTAGCAGCCACTGCCGATGTTGATAATAATATGGATGGATGAGAAAATAATGAACTAGAGGTTACCTTCTGACTTCATTTTTCCCTTCTTTATTTTCTTTATCAACCGGATACTTAAATAGTATACCTACAGGAATTGAAATGAAAATTTGTCGACTTTTAAAGGGAGATCTTTCAAATATTTTTATTTTATATTTTCCATTCTTTTTTGCCAAGGGTTGTTAAAAAATGTAAGATGATTGTACACGTTTATGTTCAATGCTTGTTTTTTCTGTTGTTGTATTCATACAGAAAGGGATGATAGGTTGTATAACTATGATGAGAATATATAAGGTATGTATTTTGTTAGTCCACAGAGGTTAATAATATGAGGTGTTCATTCTTGATACGAGGGAAAAAAAACATTACAATATTGTAAATTAGAATTCAAGGTTTGATTGTTGACTATATATGACATTTATGGCATTAAGTTGTTAAATATTTGTATATTATTATATTTAGCAGTTTTTAATTGATCATAAACAAATGTGAAATGATCATTTGAACAATGTAATTTAGGTTGAATTGTTTAAAGTGTACATATTTAGAAATTATTTCAGTTGCAAACAAACATGCATGCGATCACGTTTTGATCGTGATAAAAACTATGGATTACCATCCAAATTGATAAATATGATTCGCGGTCTTTAACGTAGGTACTTAGTGTAGAAACTTGCATAGTCGAACGCGACTAAAACTGAAGTGACTTTTGAAGTACACTTTTATTTCTTATTAGCTGAATTCGCGACTAATAAATAATAAAATTGTTTATCGGTACTATTGTATGACTACGATTTTTGGAAAAGGGACGAATACCATTATGTCACAAATTCAATTTTAGTAAATAGGATACCTTAGATTCATAATAAAAATCTTCAGACCAAATTTAAAAATCTAATGACGATTTGTGGAGGTTGCCAGATGTTGAGAAGATTTACATAATTACCAGATGAAGAAATAGGAATTGGATTAGCCACATATTGAGACATCTGGTCAATTATATCGCAAGATATGTGTTGAACTGAAATCCTCGAGGTAATAGATTACTTGATTAAGCAAAACATAACATTTTGTAATGCGAATATATGGGAAGCGGTTATAGATGGTGCTTTCGGGTCTGAGGATAAATAATACACATTATCGTTGTGCATATTTGAAAGTTTTAAAGAACTTTTATGCTATGATTAATAGTCAAAAATCGTGAACTGTCGATCTAATTATTTTTTAGTCTTGGATTTTTAACTTAGTAATTGTTCTTCTTTTACTTTTCTGCTTGGTACATCGGATACCCATACAATATTCGGTTTTGTTGGCTAGGTGAAAAAGATATTTTTTTAATTATGAAATTAATTGATCATAAATTTACACATCTCAATACAGAATTATGCAAATATCTCCTACATATTTTCTGAATCTGAACGATGTGGTTTGTTTATTTGGCACTTAGTGTCAGATGCAAACGATAATTAAATGTGGTATAGTTTGATTTTCTACTATTTTGTAGTTTTCTGTTCAGAATTATGAGTAGGATATTTAATTGGATATTTCAGTTCCATTTCAGGTTTTAAATTTGAAGTACATTAATCAAATAAGGAATAAGATATTTGTTTCTTGTGACAGGACAGAAACAAGCGTGTCTTTTCTAAGTCAAATAACAAAACTGAAATAAATTTTTAATTTTCTAATCAGATGAATTATTTGAATTAAAAATCAAATCAGATTTATTTAATTTTATTTGCTCATACGTTAAAGCGGGCTCCAAAGCAACAAATAATTAAATTCCTTAAACTTAATAAGAGTCAGAATGAAAATTCAAAACCTATAACATTAAAATCAATCCCTTTTTCCATTTTAAATTTTTTGCATAGCAAATTTGTTCGTATAAATATTTTATTTTTCACTCATTTCATTTCCCAACTTCGCCTTTCTTTACTCCAATTTTGTTTGTCTGTGAAATTTTGTCCAATTTCAACTTTCCCAATTTTCTATTTTATTTAATTTTTCCTCTTTTTCTTTTTCTATTTTTTTTTTTTTAATTCAAAACATCTGATTTTCTGAATTTTCTCATCTGCTTCTGTGAATCGTACGTAATTGATTCCTAAAATATACAAAGAAAAGAAAATTGGAAAAATATAATGAAAGGAAAGAAATGCTAAATTATTTGAGGACATTTCTCTATGCATGACGACATATCCTTACTTTTGGTTGAGAAAATTCAGAAGGGAGGAGTTGCTTAGCAGCAATTACCACGTAAGTTTCCATTAAAGTCTGCTTTAAAAATTCACAAATTTATTGTTCATCGGTCTTGTTGGTTGGTTGGTTGGTTACTTGGATCTCATTCTAGATCTTGCTGTTGTTGTTATTGTTGTTGTTGTTGCTTTTGACGATGATAGCAATAAGTGTGCTATAAGTGATTGTGGGTTGATGTGGGCCCTGTTGCTTTGACTATAATAATGATTTTCTCATGGATATAACAAAAAAATAAAATACCCGTTTTTAATGGGTTGGGGATGAAGATTTTGGTTGCTTTTTTCTTGTTTTTTTTTTCGTTTGCTCAGTGTCTGTAAAAAAACTGAACAACCATCAACCACCACCCACAAAACAAGAAATATAAATCAAATCATGCAGTGAAACGTGATGAATATTTAAAAGAAACGTCTTAAAATGTCAACATTTTTGGTTGAACCATTTTTTATATTATTTGAATAATAAATTTGTTATTAGTTTTGGAATTGTATTCGATCTATTTTTCTAATTATTTTACAGCATATTCAAGAGCATATTCAATAATTAGAAATCAATGTCAAAAGTTGCTAATTTCGATTTGAAGTTGAACTCGTGGAACGCTTTGGCGAAAAAAAATTCACGTATTTTATACCTCTAGCTTCCATAGATTTCATTCCATTCCATTCTCAATTTAATCATTGATCACGATTTCTGACCACAACCTTTTAATTACTCCACATCTCACCATTAATTTTATTCTGTTCAGGAAACTTTTCTACAATTTAATTTGTAAACAATTGCCTTAAATTGTATAGGCTATTTGTTTCAGGACACACATCTTCTCAAAAGATAATTTGCCAGAAGCTACGTACAACATTTTTCTTTCTTCAACAGATATAAAAAAACCAAGTCTTCTTGACCAGCTCAATATTAGATCAGTTTAAATAAGAACATAAAATTGATATGCATTCTAAGAGAAATTAAACATGAAACGTTGTGCGGCCAATTACGCGGCTTATTTTAGAGATATCAAATCACATTCTAAAATTATGTGGTACATATTTTGTGTGGTACATATTTTTCTGTAAATTTTTGATTTCAAATTTTATAGTAATAAAATGAATAATATAGGACATTGCCATCGCAAAGCTGTGAATTAGGTTTGTTAAAAAATACAAAATGTCATTATTTTAAATATTTTAGAAAAGAGTAAAGGATTAATTTAAATTCTGGGAAAGACCTACATCCAATTTGAATCCGTCAGAAGTGATTTCATTCAAAACGACTCACTTGAATTGTGATCCAAATGTTTCTCAATTGAGATCAAACCAGGAATATCTTCTCCAGTTCATCATATAATTCATATTTTTCAATGTATTTCAACTTTATCGATCAGTAACATAGAATGTTCTTCTTTATTTCATATTTGAACAATTATCAAATATGTAAACATCCACATTTTTGAAGTTTTGTTCGTCTAAATGTGAAATTATGCAAAAATTTGAGTATAATCAAATGTAATTTGGTGATTAATTTGTGAATCGTCAACACTAGACAATTTTAATTGTAGTAAATATAAGCATAATAGAGGAAAAAAGTGGTGATTTAGGTTTACGCATAAGAAATTGGTGAAGGCACCGTTTTTATTATGGTGATCTGGGTACACGTGGAACTATTCTGAACAGACGCAACATTTTTTAATAACCTTTATTAAAAAATGTTGCTTCTGTTTAGAATGGTTCCACTCTATTAAAATTAACTCTTAAGAAAGTATAATAATATCTTCATGAATACAATCAGAATTTTCATCCAGCAGACAAACAGCAAACTGGAATTATTATATAGTATTCCACGTTCATATGAATTGTTCATTGGGTATTTTATTGATTACCCGATTCATCAAATCTAATCAATCAGTTGCCACATCTCCGAAGGATGTAATTTTCTCAGATCCCCGTTTTGTCTGAAAATTTCTCCCTAACCAATTTTTTGGTCAATTCTTTCTATACCAGCATCACGATAAATGCGACTATTGCTAATATGTCTTTATTTACTTATAGGTCTTTGAGCAATATTAGTCGTCAAGATATGGTTTAAATTTCAATGTAATTGTGAATCTGATACCACGATATTTTATACTATCTATTGACATTTTGTAGTCTATGGACATTAATTAAAAGTTCTAAGTCTATTGCCATATGGTTTATACATTAGGTTACCCAGTGTCCTTAATTTCTAAGTGTAGAATAATGATTGCAGTTGCATGTGAGACTACTAAAAGTATACCATCTTGGTATATTCAATTTTGACAATGGCATGAAAAATGGATATATCGAGATTTATTAATGATAATTTAGACAGAGCGTGTAGTAGTGAGATTGGCCTGTAGTTTGTGACTAATGTTGGGTTTAAATCCGGTCGTTATCTATCGACAAAATTGAAACAATGATTTAACTTTCGCTTATCGTTTCAATTGCTTTAGCTCTCGATGGCTACTAAATACTGCTGTTATTTCTGAAACTTAGTAAATTTGAACAATCATTCCCCCATCTACTTCAACCATTAATTAATCATCATTTGGATAAAACACAGAACATAATTAATTATTGGATAATGTCTTTAATATATCTAATGGAATTATTACACATAAATTGAGACTAATTTTCATAAATTTTAGATTAAATTTAGGAAACTTTTTCAATTTATCTTATGTTGTTTATTTAAAATTTTTCGTTTATTCAATTTATGTGGGAAAATTTGAGATGAAGATATGTTAACAGACATAATTTAGTAAGGCAAATTGTTGTGTTCTATGGGGATAGAATTTTGCTGAAGTTTTTCGTAAATACGAAATCCAATAATTTATGTGAATTTTTGTACTTGAATTCCAGAATTCTTTACCTGGAACAGTCATGGATAGGTGTTCAAGCCAGAATTCACAGTTTGGATATTATTTGTTCATAACTACCATTTGGCAGTTATGATTGTTTGACATATTTAGTATTAGTTATTGGTTTCAAGTCGTCAAGTGCTTTAGTGACTCGGTCTTCCAGAAGCTGTTTTATCCACTGTTCAATTCAATTCAATTCAAAAATCCTTTATTATGTAATTTACAATTATATTAAAAAAAAATACATTTGTGTTAATTAAGAAATTATAGATGACAAACACATTTTGCCCACAATGCTTACAATGCATATAGTGAATTTTTTTTTTTTTTTTTTTTTTTTTTTTTTTTGGAGGGGGTAAACTACCTTGGGCAGGTGGAATTTGGATTATGATTTTTACTGGGAAAACGGATTGGTAAAAA
>JANSTX010054989.1:0-10546 GCA_027564355.1 Penthetria funebris | reverse complement strand
CTAGACAGACTGTTTCACCACTCGTTTTTCTTGTATGAATGAATGAATCCAAAATAGAAATTATACAGTCATTGACCTTAATGATATAGATTGATGTATGTAAATAAACAAAAGAAGTAAAGATCTTATATGCCGGTAAATATTCGAACAGTTAGTAAAATTTTCATTTAGCCTATTTTCACATACATGGCAAATGAAAGATGATTTTAAATATCGGTACATCACTCTGTATAATATATGTGTTAATAGTGCACCAATGTGTTGAAATGTGTATGAGAATGAGGATACATTGCCAAATGTCGTAAACATTGTTGGTACATATTAGCATTTCAACTACGAAGTGTCGCAAGAGTATGGTTAATATTAATATAATGTGAATGTCGCTTAAAAAAATCAAAATATACCCAAATGACTTAATGCATATTTGGCAACGAAAATTTACAAGACAAGCTCTATGAAAAAACGTTAAATTAGGACCGAAAGGGGCGAAAGGCATAGTATACTGTGATTCGTATTCTCAAAGATGTTTGTTATTATGACAAATATAAATATTTGAGGCATTATTTGGTTGTGTAATTATGGAGCAATGAAAGTATGAAATATTTAAGGGACTAATCTTGAATGGCCAGTAATATTTGTGAACACATTGCAATATGTATAAAAGGCATGTATTAGCACTGGTAACATTTATAGTTTTTTTTAAATTGTATATGGCTATATAGCCAATATGATTCGGTATTAAAATATGCCCGTGCAATAGTAATAAAAATATTGTTTCAATTAAATATAATCAATTTTCCAACCTTTCAAATTAACAAAGTTGCTCGTAAACTTCAAAATATACCTTAGTGTTATAGAATATTGCAAATCTATTTCTAACAATTCGTTTTCATATTTGAATACAGGAAAATGTAACAGAGGGGTATTTAAACCAGAGAGTATAATGAATTGCATTTTTGATAAATGGTGTCAGTAATATTTGTACAGTTTTTTATGCATTATTTGTATACGTTTAACATGTTTTAACATTTAAATTTATAGTAATGTTGAGAAGCTATACTTTTCAGTACATCAAGCGAAATTTTTGAAGTATAAGCAAAATTACTAAACTTAACTTGGTAATTCATTCATTGAAAAAGAAAGGTGTACAGATAGACTGAAAATTATTTTTGATTTTAACACAAAAAAACAAAAGTTGTTTATTGTCTTGATTAGTGGGTGTTTATCGGTTCAGTATTCCACATAGTTTCAAAGAAGTCTATACTATATACTATATACTTTTAGAACAATCAGATTCATGTTTTTGAGCCCTGGAGACAAATTTTCTGTTATAGTCTATAATTTCGGAGTCAACTCCAAAGATTATAATAACATTTTATTATCGACAATAATTAATGTAATTTTAAAATGTCATTTTTTTAAAAAAAAAAATTTCTATTATTAGCAGCACACAACTTTTATTATTCAATTAAATTAAGTATATTGGTTTTTATTCAATATAAAAATGCTAATGAATTATCGAGTGGGTTTTCTAATGATAGGTAATATTATTAAACAAATGTCATACATGGACAAAATACCCATTAGAGATTTTAAATTAAGAAAAGAACGACTTTATTTTAATTTATATTGTCAGAATATAGTCTTTTATAATGTTTAATGTATTTATTAAAATTTGAGAAGAAAAAAAAAAACCGAACTTTTTATTTTGAATATTAAGTTGGGCTATTTATTTTCGGTAAATTCAAGAAGTTTTATCCATATATTAAATAATATAATACTCGTATAAGGTTAATAAATAATTCTCTAGATTAAGATCGATTGATTGGTTTGACGATAGATTTCAATCTGTAATTATTTCTGGGGCTTGTAAATTAGTCAGTAAATTTTGCTACACATAATAATTACATAATGTCAATGTTAACTTTAATCGCACTGAATATGACGTGTGATCGTGTTTTACTGTTCACGAAAAATACGGGGGATTTTTTTTTTGTCAAATGATATTACCGAAACACCAGTGACACCGCCATTAGTAAAATTAGGTTGACTATAGCCCAAATTTTAATCAGTTCAATCGTAAATTATTATTGTAAATCTAAAAAATCACTTACCAATAAAATCACAATGATGAATACGCCGTTTCTCTAATTCAGGATTATTTCTTCGATTATATCTGGACACCATTGATTTAACTGTTGTATTTGGTAACACTATTGAACTATTATTTATACTATTATTATTAGTATTTAAATTATTATTATTTATATTAATATTATTATTATTATTACTAATACACAATGTTGTTAATGAAATATTTTGGTTTTGGTGATGACTATTATTACTATTTGAATTTATTGATAATGCTGAAGCACAATTTAGTGAATTATTATTATTGCTATTACTATTTAATAAATTTTGTTGTAATTGTTGTTGTTGTTGTTGCTGCTGCTGCTGCTGTTGCTGATGTTGTTGTTGTTGCTGATGATGATACGGAGGCGGTGGTGTCCTTCTTAATGGACCCTAAATGTAAAAGAAATGTTCATTTAATATTCAGCAATCATAAAAATAGTATTGTTTTTACCTGTATTGAATTACTTGGACTACCAGGATCTGAACTGGGCGGTGTTAATGGAGGTACATACATTAACCTGGATACCGGTGGACAAAGATTAACATTTTGTGATGGAAATTTTGTATGATAACCCTATATACGAATTATTAATATATAGTTTTAATTGAATGACTATAAATATGGTTAATTAATAGCGAAAAAAAAAACCTGCAGTACTCTTTTCAAAATAAAATTTTAAAATTATATTATAAAGGAAAATTTGAAAAAATTTAATGACTTTCACAGATTACAGATAAACTATACTTCTTCTGATCAATTTTTGAATAATTTATTTATTCTTTCTGTAAGTAAAACTTCATACTCATGTGATGTTTTCGAACTTTACTCAGTCTTACTCCATTACTGACATATATTGTGATCAAGTTATCTGTGACACCACGTGGAGGTACATATTGGTTGAATAACCTTGATGGTAGTCAGCTACACCATTTATAGGTGACTCACCCTAACTACTCGGTAACATATTATGTTTACTTAAAATTTACATCAGCCTCTAAACTGCTCATAGATTAACATAGACAAACTTTAAACACATATTTAGATCTTTATATTATAATAATGCTAATAATTTTTGTTAAAAAATATTCATACACGATTTTTGTCTTTCTCGTTTATTAATTAAAGTAAAGATTTTAATTTCACTTCCATTACATTAAATGGATAAATTATCAATACGTAAAATCATTTATTTTCGTTTTTACGTAATTATATTTGCAATAAAATTTACAAAAAGATTTTCACTAATTATTCATTCTATTTAACAAAAAAAAGAATAAAATAAAATTTAAAAAAATAGAAAAATAACTTTATCGAGATCGAAATGAAAGAAAAAAAGGATCAAATAAAAATCATGAGTAAATTACAATTTAAAATTAACCTTTGACATGTTTGGGTAACATAAAATAACAAAAAAGATTAAAATAATTGTATATGATAAAATGTTTTGTAATAAACCTTTTACTAATTTATTTGATAGAAAAATATTGTAAAATTAACGAAACTCTCAAATCCAATCGATTTGTTACATTCTCAACAAAATCTCAATTGCAATATGTGGACAAAGATCTTAGTGATGGAATTATTATTTTTATTAAATGTACACACAACATATCTATGAGTCTATTAGTAAATTTCTAAATATTGTTTGTAAAGATATTGACGTCAACTCATCACATTGGTGTTTTAACTTCCTTAACGTAATCTTGTTCGTTTTGAAGAAATACTTTAAAAAAAATACTTCAATTTCTGTATTTTTTTTATTCTTATAAACCATTATTTTTGGAAATTATTTGTAACATTGTTTATCTGGTGTTTGATTATATATATAGAGAGTAGATTGTGTAGTTTAGTATGTACGAACGCACAATGGTTTTTTTCCATTTTTGCATTTATTTACTTCAATTGAGACCCTATTCCTGTTAGTTTATTCCAAATTATGGTATTCTTCAAACAAGCTTGTTTGACCCTTAACAATACCCAGCGATATCTCAAATCATATGGCATAAGTTATAACTAGTATCAATTATTCTGCGAACTTTATCGATATTTTCAGGTATGAAAGTAGTTCGTGGGCGACCATCACATCATCATCATAAATAAATTGTAGTACCCGATACAAGGAACTTTAAATGTTATTCAAAATTTATTTTATTGATGCTCATATTGAAAATATTTAGCAAATCATCCCTTGCATGTGCATCGGTTCCCTAATATTCCATAGCATAGTATTATTTTATATTTGTATGTAAAAGATGTTAGAGGAGGAGGTGGGGGGGGGGGGGGTGGTAAATTGTATTGGTAGTAATGAAAATTTTGAATGTATTCATTCCTTACCAACGACAATCCTCCTTTTAATTGAATAACAATCCAAAACTTTATACATTGACATGTGCAAAGATGAAGTAAATGATGCATCTCGTGAAATTTTAAAGAGATGGTTGAGAAATATTCAAGGCATTTCTAATAAAAAAAAAAAAATAGACAAACATGTCTTACAAAATATTGTGTTTTTTGAAAATAAACAATAAATTTAATTTTACAAGGAAACGAAATCAATTTAATGAATGACCAAATATTAATTTAACACCAAAAAAGTAATGAATAAAAAAAATTGGTATTAAGCAAATCAACAATGGAATTCATTAAAAAATAAAGTCGATTTTTATGAATTAAATACCAGAAAAAAAAATACAGAAAAAACAACATCATCTTTTACTATTTTGAATGGTAAAATTATTGATTACGCAAAATTATTAACACTTTGACCTAATCAAATATTAACATTCTATTTATTCAATCAATTACATTAAGAGATGAAGAAGAAGTTTTTAGAGGATTGAAAAGAAAAGTATGTTTGCCCAAAGATGGGAGTAAAAAGAAAAAAATATTTTAAAAATAACAAAACCAGTTACTTTGCCCAAACATTTTCAAATGTTATGTTCATTCATAATATTAATTTTTTTGGTATTTTGTATTTTTTTTTTTTTGTTTCATTGATTAAGCATAAATTAAAAATTCTGGTTTTTTTATTTAACATTTTTCATAATATTCATTCATAAAAACCAAGCGTATAGAAAATTAAATATTAAAAATAAAAAATGTTAAAGCAACGCCACTAACACTACTCTTCATCTGCAGATTTTTTTATTTTTTTTTTGTTTTAAAGAAATTACACAATCCAATAACTCACCTGTGAATGATTCTGCCAATTATAATAATTAGAATTTGCACTATTATTGTTATTATTATTATTGATATTGTTATTGTTATTATGACTATTATCATTATTATTTTGCATATGCTGTTGATTATGCATTGCATTTAAATTACCACCACTGCCATTTGTACCACCAAGATAACCATTTAAATTATTATTATTATTATTATTGTTATTATTATTAAGATGAGGATGGGAATAATTTGTTCCAGACACACACAAATATGTACTATTATTATTATTATCATTATTATTATTAATATTATTACTATTATTGGTGGTATTATTACTATTATTACTAATATTATTATTACTATTATTAATATTATTATTATTATTATCATTATTAAGATTGCTCAAATTTTGATGTAACGTTGACATATTATTTGTCAATGTTGTCAATTGATGCTGACTATGGTGTTGTTGCGTTTGTTGTTGTTGATGTGGCAAATGTTGTTGTTGTTGTTGTTGCATCTGTTGTTGTTGATGTGGCAAATGATGTTGATGATTATGATTCACAATTTGATTATTATTATTATTATTTTCACTATTATGCAGGTGATTATGATGAGAATGATGATTATTATGATTATTATGATGATTGTGATGTTGAAGTTGTTGATTATGATGATGTTGTTGATGATGCTGCAAATGATGATGATGATTATGATTATGGTGACCGTTGGTTTTTTCAATTTTTATTTCAAGTGGACTTAATAATGGTGAAGATAATGGTTCCAATAGTGGATCATCATTTTCAGCCTCTAATTTAACTTGTGTTGCAATTGTGCCTAACATAATTGCATTTTCTGGATCGATATTTTGTATTGAACTTGTTATATCTTCCCATAATGGTGGCCGTAAAAATGGATCGTCCAAATCCGATGAGCATAGCATGTCTTTATGTTTTGTACCTAAAAAATTATAGTTTTTATTGTTGACCAAAAAATGCAATTGCATATTTAATAAATGCAGTAAAATTTTAATATTCTATAATTCTGACAATTAATTGTAATCGATACACGTTCTAAATTAATTAGAACAATTTTAATGGTTTGATATTCTTAATAAATTATATGTACCGTTGGTAATATCATAAAATTCGGCAAATATCAATTCCGTTACATTTACGGTTTTCGCAATAATTTTGTAATTTTTGTTTGCCGTTGTAATCGTTTCGTAAATACTAGCGATAAAATTAGTTGGACGCGATGGAGTTATTCTAGCCATTAGACTTGAACTTGTTAACATTTCAAATACTATTGAATAGGTGTTAAATCCTTTTTTATTCAGTTTAAATATTCCTACAGCTAGTTCACTTAAGGTTTATTAACCGCATACGAAATTAATATAATTTTCTTTACGTTAACTGGGGTTATGATTATGTGAATGATATTATTTATTTGATGTTCTATAATTTTAGTAAAATTTTAGGATTTACTATTTTCTACATTTAACATTATATTATTGACAAAAAATATGTGTCGAATTTTATTATTTTGAGACGTTTAAGAATATTTTACCTGTCCATATTATTTCCGCATGGTTATGAAATTTGCAACTTAAATAGATAAAACACCGAGTTTGTTCATTTTCTGTTTGGTCAGTTATTTTGTAGTTTTTAGTGGATAAAAGGTTTACGTGTATATTGTATTTTGTAAAAAAAAAAAAAAAAGCGAAACTTTCCAAGTAGTTGATGAACATCATCTACAGAATAGCGGTGCAACGATGATTATCCATATAATGGACAGATTATTGATGCATATTATAGAATTATGAATATTATAATATTAATATTAATATTATCGTAAACTAGTAACTGTTAATCACCGAAAATATCAAATGAAATGAAATTTTTGTGCATTAAAAAATGTATAGAGATAAAAATTGGTATAGTTTTAGATGCACCATCTGTTTCATCACATGACAATCATTTATTAATTAATTCAAAATAGAAATCAACTCCTTGTCTTTCAACCTCAAAAAGTTTTTAAAATTTTTTATAAATTAAATGGTCGCTATATAATAGTCAGTATAATAGAGGTTAACACATCGTGTCGGTATAACCTTTGAATTGTTTTTTTTTATTATGAGAGGTGGTTGTAACTTATAGTTTATAATTTGAATACCACATATGTTCATATCAGTTCATATATCATCGATGTTTTATAAGAAACGGTCAATGTTTTAATGTGCTGACAAACAAATATTATATGTAATAATAAATTATTTAAAAAACAAAAAAAAAAAACAAAAAAAAACAAAAACCTACCATAATAATATTCTTTTGCATAACTATCGTATACATGATTATTATTTGTATAACCACATGAAATTCCCGAAGACGATGTTGGCGAATTTAATGGTTGATGATGTTGTATAATTTCTAATTCTACGTCAGTATCTAATTTATGGAGACGTCCCATCAGCTCATGCCGATATTCCAATTCTGGTGACTGTTAAATAAAAAGAAAAAAAAAAATTATTATTATATGTGACTAAATTAAATTAGTGATTTTATAATAAAAGATTGTATTGCACTGTTTGTGCATTTGAGGGCATATAAGTATTTGTTTTTTACAAATTTTTTTTAAGTTTAATTTCTCATGCCCTATTTGACTAACGTTATTAGAACCTTATGCACTGTATCAAATATGTATCCTATTTCATTCAGGATATCTAGGTAGCAAATGAACCAGTTATTTTGTCACATATGTACACTATAATAATAATAATTATTATTATTAAATATGTGTTTATTATGTAAATATTGTTGGACCAATTAATTTTAATAATATAATTTATATATAACAATATATACAAATTATATACAAATTACGCCCTAGACATATGTTGTTTTTCTTTTGGTTTTTTTTCGTGTTTTTTTTTTTTTTTTTTTTGTATAAGATATATCACATATTACATTAAAAACTATGCAAGGTAATTATACCTATTGAAAATTATAAACTTTTTAAAATTGTCGTCTAATCGACAATTTACTTAAATAAATATATAAGTTGTGTGTAAATCGTTCTAAGAGTCGTATAATGTGAATGTCAAGAAATACTTGAATAAATTTAAGCATCCAATTCGCTGGCAAACAGTGCAAAATAAAGAAAAACTAAATATGCAAAACGCTTAAATTGTGTCTTTTTTGTGTCGTTTTAAAAGAAAAGACAAGAAACTAAAAAAAAAAGCACTGCAATCATTAACAATATTTTAAAATTACCAATGATAAATTTACATAATACACAATGCAATTTTTGTAGGCGTTTAAATATTCGTCAATGAAAAAAGTTTAATATTAAAATATTTGTTATTTTTATATTCATTTTTAAAACTTTATTTTTTTTTTATTTATATTTTACTCCAATGTATACATTGTAAAGTCTTTGATGATGGCGTATATACAAGAAAATTATAAGTACCATATACTTTTTTCCTATAACTCAACGTAAGTTTCATTGTTAAATAATGTTTGCTTGTTTATTTTATTTTATTTTTGTTAAAAAGATGGAAAAAAAAAACTTTGTGTATGTGTCGTGGTTTTTTTTTTTTTTTAAAAGTTATGATAACCTCTTCAATATTATAATAAAAGGAATTAAAGTAATAAATTAAAAGTCTATATAAAGAAATGTAAATGAATTTAAAAGGGATGTTTGAATAAACCCAATGGGTTTGTGTAATTATGAATTTAATAGTATTGTTGTTGGTGGAATTGCGGAAAGAGTGCGTTTTTATTGATTTTGTTATATAGATGGGGAATACCGATTTTTTTGTATTTTCTATATTTTACATTCTAAATTCTCAACATGTAGTTGATCAGTTGTATTAACATCTTTTTATAACATACATCCGTATAATTTCATAGGCTGTTACGAAATCTCGATTTGTGTACATATTTTGAAAAATGTTTATACCAATTATATTGCATGACTGTGAGACATAGAATGTAACGAATCATCACACTTATTGATATGGTAGATTGAAATTAATATAAATATGAAACTTAAATGTATGTGGTGTGTAGTGCAGGTTGTGCTCGAAAATTATAAGCAATAACAGTTGTATGTTAACGCTGATAATGTTGAAAATTTTGTATGCTGATGTATAATGTATAATTTTTCTATTCTCTTGGCGTGATCAAATTAAAAATTCGAAGATCCAAATATGACGTTTTACTTTGATTAACTCAACCATTTTTGATCGGACATTATATATATTATTTTTGCCAATTAATTTTTTACATTATCACGTATTTTTCAAAATATCTTCACGTCATTCTTAGTTGAATTTCATACATGTGGTAAATTTATCGCAGATTGAACTGATTTCTATAGTTTCTAATTTTCAAATTTTTTGGGATAGTTTTGTTACATGAGTATTTAAAGGAGATAAACGTAATGTTATACAATAATCATGTGCATGTACCACATTGCGAAGTACATATATAACCAATTTCTTTACGTTAACTATAAATTTGACTAACTTAACATAGTACTACTTTTGTTATACGCCACCACTTCAGATCTGATAAACTTTTATTGTATTTTTTTTTTTGGGTTTTGTTTCCTATTTTTTTTTTTTATTTAATACTGAAATAAACCGATGATGATCTAAAGGACTCACACTGATTGTTGATTATAAAATTTAATTAATTGCTTAAATTTATTGTGGGACATTTCAATTTAGTCGTCTGCTGCGTTCATGATTATTGAGTTGTATATAATTAATGATTCATTTTAATTTTATTTAAATTATATTTTTATAAATTAATTTTTATATTTTTAATTCAAATTTAAATAAATCATAATATGATTTTGTTCTATTTTAAATAATAAAATTGTGTTGCAATTAAACTAAAAAAATTAATAAATAAATAAAATAAAAAACAAAAAATAAAATATTTGATTATGATTAATTATCCATTGGTAATAATTTATCTGAATAATTCGTTTGGTTATAGTTGTTAAAATAATTAATTGCTCTTATATAGTTTTTTTTTGTTTTTTTTTTATATACAATATTTTGCAATTTATAATTAATGTGTTTTTAATTATTCTCTTTTTATCTTCATTTCCAAAAACTTAAAAAATAAAAGGATTTCTTTTTGAATTTTATTAAGAGAAATTTTTAATTTAAATTTATAAATGAAATTGATATGAAAATCTAATAAAATTATTTTTTTAAAATTA
>JANSTX010054988.1:0-26874 GCA_027564355.1 Penthetria funebris | reverse complement strand
AAAAAAACCATATTGTTCATTTGCACAAATTAAATAGTGTAACAGCTGTAAATCTTGTGTAATTAATTATTTTAGACATTTGCATATTCAACGCGCATCTAATCTAATAATTAATTATAACCACATTTACAATGTTACTGTGATCATCATTTCAATAGTTTACATTTAGTAAAATTTAAATTTGTGTGCATCAGCCATTTACTGAGAACATATTTAGAATTTCAAAGTGATAAAACACCATCATCATATTTAATATTTACTTTATTCCTATAAAATGAAATCTTAACAAAAATGTAATGTGATTTTATGATAATGAAAAAATGCATAACTAAGGTAAGTAGGTTAGTAAAGAAATAAGAAGAAAACAATAATTTATAAATTTTAAAAAGAAAACAAAAAATTAAAATATACATAAAAAGAAATTCCTTTTTTTTTGCCCTTTTTATCATACACTTTTTGCCATTTGTATTTGTTGTATTTGTCTTGGCTGATGATGATGATCTTGTTGTTGCTGTTGATGATTATTATTATGATGGTTATTATTACTATGAAATTGTTGATGTTGTTGGCTATGGTGACCACTACCTCCCATTTCCATTTGATGTCCAGAATGAAAACGGCCACCCTCACCACGCGCACGATTCATTGCATGTCGATGCCTTGATTCATGTAAATACTTTGGACGCTCTTTTGGTATACGACTTTCAAGTTTTGCACGAGCTTGTCGTCTTTTTAAAATACGTTTATATTGTTTTGCATTCACATACAATGGTTCTTCTTCAACTTCACCATTATTTGGCGACTGATTATTGGTAGTTACAATATTTGTAGAAAATGGTTGTGTTGTTGATGATAGTGTATTTAATCCATTTATTATATCAGTGTTTGTTGTATTATTATTATTATTATTATTATTATTACTGTTATTATTATTATTATTACTATTTGAATTATTCGAAAGTGTATTATTTGAATTATTCGAAAGTGTATTATTATTATTATTATTAATTGGATTGGCCGTTGTAACCATCATAACTTGTGCTGGTTGTGCATTATTTGACATTGATGTATTTGTTTGTGTTGGAAATTGTATTAAATTACCATTAATATTTATAATTTGTGGTTGTGGATTACCTAATTGATCGGTCATATGCATTGGTTGATATAAAAATGTTTGACCATCGGGCAATTGTAATATTTGTGCCATTGGTTGATGATGATGATGGGTGGCTGGTGCAGTTGATTGCATTATAAGTGATGGTCCAGTTGTTGTCGATAATTGTTGTGGTAAAGCCTGAACTAATATTGGTTGACCACCGGCATTCGACAATACCGTTTGATTGATTGGTACTACCTGAATTTGTGTACCTTGTGACGTTCCAATTGAATCATTTGAAACTTGGTCCATATTATTATTCTCTTTGATTATTATTTTTTTTATGCTACACCAATTTGGTGTGTTTATCTCTATATATATTCTCTTTGTTACTATTTATATATTGTATACATTTATATATATATTTATATATATATATAAATATATATATTTATATAATATATAATTTTATTCAAATAATATTTGCATAATTTGTATGTTGTTTAATAAATTCAAAAAAAAAAAAAATCTTCACAGAAGACGACGAGTTGTATTCTAAAACAATGGAAAGAGAATTGAAGACGATGAGTGAGGGTGGCCA
Source organism: Penthetria funebris (assembly GCA_027564355.1). Lineage (NCBI taxonomy): Eukaryota > Metazoa > Arthropoda > Insecta > Diptera > Pleciidae > Penthetria > Penthetria funebris. Next base: position 25,177 of record JANSTX010054988.1, on the reverse strand, counting down.
GTTATTATTGCATATTTTTTATTTTTAATAATATTGAATGTATTTTTTCATAAATGAAATTTTAACACAAAAAAAATCATTAGTAAGAAAAACAGAAGTGTTCTCGTAATCAATCATATTAATTAAAAATAAAATATATAAAACGAAGCAAAAAAAAAAAAAAGGAAAAAACAAAATATTCATCGAAAATAAAATTATGACGCCCCATTGAAAATCGGAAAATATTGTACACACTAAATATTCTCAGATTGAGTTTGCTATTTTATTAACAATTTATTTATTATTATATCGATTAACTTACCACTTTTTTTGTATCCAAACGTGTACTCTGTCGTGACATATTTATTTATATTAAATTATTATTTTTTATTTTATTGGTAATATTAATTTATGATTTTAATATTGAATATAAAAATTAAGAATACAATATAAATGACAGAACACCTACATGTAAAAAATGGACATTATAATCTATTAACTGATTATAGTGACAAATTGTATTGTTGCGGAAAAATAAAATACTATTTTTTTTTTTATTATGAACTGTTAGTTTTCTTATATGTCATTTATAGCAAAATATATAATTAAAAAAAATTCCAAATCGAAACGCGATCTTTTTTTTCATTTTAATAAATTTATTATTAAAGTAATTGCAAATTCAAAAAATAAATTATTTAATCATTTAGTTTAGTTAAAAGTAAAAAGTGTTAAAATGGTTTTAAAAGTGTATTTTAGTGGAATGAGTGGAAATAAAGAGGTAAGGAAAAAAAAAAAAATTGCTTTGTATTTTTTATGATGATGGCAACCTGCCGTGCCTTTTTTATTTCTTTTCTTTTTGTCTATTAAAAAGAATGATTGATTAATTTAAAAATTATATTCTTCGGTTAGTTATAGTTTTGTAAACAACAAAATTTATATAATATTTTAATTATTATAAAATCATGTTCATTTTCAAGATAATAAATTTTCGTATTGACGACACTTTATTGTCTTTTAATTATTCCTTATTTGGTTGTTTAAATTTTGTTTATTCAAATGGAGGGTATTTTTTTTTTTGCGTTATATCAGCATTTGTTATATTTTTTATTTATTATGATATAATAATATATAATAATATTTAGCAAAAAAAAAATGTATATTGATATATAATGTACATAACAACATACACACACACACAAAATATAAATTGTCTACATAATAAAAAATATAAAACTGCAAAGTTAACAAGTTTTCGGTTTTGTTTGTCCAAAGAATTATTTCTATGTCTTTTGTGGTCTATAATAAAAATCAATGAACCCTAAAATAACATAGTTATTATTCCGAAATATCATAATAAATTTGCATCTTATTTGCTATTTATTTATATCGCAGACTGTTTGGTTTTAGTTGAAATGTAAATAGGAAATAATTCAATACTCAAATCATCCTTGAAATAGATTTAAGAATAACATTGCATTTTTTATTTGCATTTATAATTATATTATAAAAATTATCTATTCTATTCTTTTATTGATTCTATAAATAATTTTCATTTAAACAAATTGCAATATTTGTCTGTATCGTGTAATAATTTGTTTTTGTTGTACCGTTGTCCCTCGTCATGTACTTAATTTATGATTAATTTCCGTTAAATTGCACAGCAAGCGCTCACTCACATAGTTTGTTGTTCTCATTTTTATGAAAAATAATTTCTTCTTAAATTGCTTTGTTATGGCATTAAATTTGTAAAATATGTTGTTGGTTAACTAATACTCATCAACTGGTTGGTATGCTTTGATTGATTTAAATTATATGATTCATAATTTGTATGTAATAATTACATAAAGATGTGAATAGTCAGTCAAAATGCCTTTTTATAACACATAAATAAAGCGGTTTATCTCATTATTGCCTAACAACAAACCGCTTACTCCAATGAACGAGATGTTTATCTTCTATTCTTTACTTATATTAAAAAAAATAAGTATTTATACATTACGTTTTTGGTGGTTTCTGTTTGTCACAAATTACCTCTGTTGAAGTTAGGCTTCCATTTCCTATACTCTTCTATAGATATACAGATAAAGACTATTTTCTTCATTTTGTGAAAATATGTTCATACTGTCATATATAATTTGAAACAACAATGCAAGAACAGTCATAAATACTAATAAGATAATCAGAGTTTTTCTTCAATATACAAATGGAGATGTAATATGGTTATGAAGAATACATAATAGCATCTCATGTATACGTTGAACCCACTCAGACATACTAACGGAAAAACTGCACTGTTTTTCTTTTTGGCAATAACGCAATTTTTGAGTTAAACGAGTGTATAACAAATTGTTAAATATATCAATTATTATTATCCGGCTATACATTTGAATATTTCACTTGAGTGGTAAATAAATATACAGTTACCTCTTATTTATTAGTGAGAAATTTTGTCAACCAGTCGATGAACATGACATTAACATCAACTTTTTAACACATGGCCATTACTCATATAAATCGTGATCGAGTTACTAATGCGAAACCGCTTACAGGTAAATATGTGTTCAGTAACTTAGATGATAGGCGGTCGTCACCATGTATGATACCTCGTCTTCTTTATTGTTTTATTCCTTATTCAGGGTCTCACATATTAAAACTTATGTCATCTGCAAATAACATAGTCCATCGACGTGAACCAGAAAGATATTACATAATAGTTATAAAGATAAATGGGCTTAATGCAAACCCCTCTGTTGCACATCAACATTTACGTTGAATGTGTTAGATAAACATATCTTTGATAGTACAAATATATAGATTAGGAACACTTTAAGATCTTATTGCTTACCAAAAGAGATATATAGGTGCTCTATGGCTTGAAAATTATCAGTAACTATTTCATATTATTTCATTAATATTTAATATTTCTTATTGCAATATATTATTCATTATAAGGAAAAATTATTATATTTTCAAAATATTTGTACGAAACACTTTATTTAAGATATTTTTATCGAACTCATAAAATATTCTTATCAGAATAATATATATAAAAAAAAAAACAAAAAAAACAAAAAAAAAAAACACATAAGAAATCAAATCTAAAACAAATATTTACGATAATACCCAATTATTTAGTAACTATTTCACATAATACTAAGTTTTGTTTAACAAATGAATACTGAATTTTATAGGTAAAGAAACGTCAACAACGTGTTCTCATGATATTGGATAGTAAAAGTATTAAATATGAATGTGTGGACATCACTGAACCGGGAAAAGAAAATGAGAAAAATTTAATGCAAGAAAAGTCAACAAGTAAAGGAGCAACAGTTAGTGATCCAAGTCCAAGACATGCTTTACCACCACAAATTTTCCATGATGATGAATATTGTGGTGATTATGATGAATTCGATTTAGCCAATGAAATGGATACATTGGAACAATTTTGTAAATTGGCACCAAGTGAAATAACTACGGTATCAAGGGCACAAATGGAATTAAATACTAGTAATGATGATAGTGGTAAAAATGGTACAGTTGATGAAAATAAGGAAAATGATGCAAGTGGAGATGCTATTGATACTAAAGAGGTATAATTGAATTTTTTTTAAAAGTTAAATTAATATTTTTTAGACTTTCTTTTCCGTCAGTTTTTTTTCTCTAATTTTATTTTACTGATATTTAAAAAAGAATCCACCACATTTTATAGATTCTCTTTTTATTCGAGTTTTCTTTTCTTTATTCCCTTTTTATTTTTTTTTGTTCTCAAGGAGCTTTAGCATGTAACAACTAATGCAATTTCTCGAGTATTATAATTTTTTTTATATATCTATGCATGTAAAAATTAAATTCTTGAATTACTAAATTTATAAATTAAATACATTTTTATATGTAATTATTTTAGTGATGAATATATGTTTTGAATCAGTATTAAAAATTTAATATTTCATAGATTAGTGCAAATTGCACCACTGTTATTGGTAAGATGTTTAGGTAACAAACACAAATACACATTGATACACCTTTTTTTTGCTACGTATGCATTTGAGATGTTTCAATTATATTACAAACGATACTATCAACGTATATTGAAAACATATGAGTCACGTAACTAAAGATTTCAATCGGTTTTTTCATCGTATGTTTAACTAATTTGCCACGTTTTAAAACTATTCTGTGTCGGCAGAACTATTCAAATTTTCATCATTGTCATGAATTAGCCATCTCTAATTGATGAATGTAATTATTTCAAATCTATTATCTAACATATGAATGGGAATTCTATATAGATATTTGCAATTTTTATTTACCCGACATCGGAATGGAGTTTTTAAGTTTTTAATCGAATTTTTTTTGCAATCAAAATTAACATTATTCAATCTGTTTATCAAAGAATTAAATTAACTGGCATTTATGACATGTAGTCTTATAAGAAGGAGAAATGTTAACTATAATAATTAGCCCTAGTGTTGTAAATACAACTTCGTATCTGTTTCTACAACTTGATCAATTAATTTATATTAATTTATAATATTTTGTAATATTTTGTAATGATAATGAAATAAAATTAAGTGCTAAAAATATTTAAAAAAATATATTAATATAAAATTAATTAAAAACCACACTATTTTTGTACTTTTTAAATGATAATTGCTAACATTTCTAATTAAATATATATTTATCTAGTTAAAAATGCTTGTTTTTTGCTATATACTAAACAATATACATATATATTAAATATAAAAAAAAAGAAAATGATTAATTAATATTATATTTTTCCATTACATTTTTTTCAAAATTTTAAAATTCAAAACATCAATATGTTTTTTTCTAACATAAACACAAACACATTATTTTTACACATTGATAAATGTTTGTATATAACAAAAATTGAACATTATGATATAAGGACGGTGAAAAGAAAGATGATGCTGATGGTGAAAAGAAAGATGATGCTGATGGTGAAAAGAAAGACGAAGCTGATGGTGAAAAGAAAGACGAAGCTGATGGTGAAAAGAAAGCTGAAGATGATAGTGAAAAGAAAGCTGAAGATGATAGTGAAAAGAAAGACGAAGTTGATGGTGAAAAGAAAGATGAAGTTAAGGGTGAAAAGAAAGATGAAGTTGAGGGTGAAAAGAAAGATGAAGTTGATGGTGAAAAGAAAGATGAAGTTGATGGTGAAAAGAAAGACGAAGTTGATGGTGAAAAGAAAGATGTAGTTGATGGTGAAAAGAAAGACGAAGTTGATGGTGAAAAGAAAAACGAAGCTGATGGTGAAAAGAAAGATGAAGCTGATAGTGAAAAGAAAGGCGAAGATGATATGGAAAAATTAGCAGAAACTAATGGTGAGAAGAAAGATAAAACTGATGGTGAAAAGAAAGAAGGAAAAAGTCCAAGTAAAAAAGAAACGAAGATAGATAAAACTGATGATGAAGATACAGATGAATCAAATGAAACTGATGATGAAGATACAAATGAATCAAATGAAACTGATGATGAAGTTACAGATGAAACGGATGAGGAAAAAAGTGTTGCAGTGGACGAAGAAACGAAGACTGATGTCAAAAAAGTTAAAACCGATATAGAAAATGCAACTAAAACCAAACAGAAACCCACTGACAATAAACAAACTAACGACGATGAGAAAAATGGAAAAACTAAAAATAATAAAACGAAAGAAAATGAAAAAAATATTACGAAAGAAAAAGATAATAATGAAAACAATAATATAGAAATTAAAAATAATTCTATAAATGAAACAGACGAATTAAATAGCAAAAAAACAGAAAGTACATCATCAGTAAAGGATGATGAGGAAAAACAAACACTGGTAAATGATGGTCAATTAAGTGAGGAAGATGAGGTTGTAAAAGAAGAACTTAAAGATTCCGTTATAATAGCCGCAGCTAAAATTGAAGAAGCTGCTGAATATGCAAGTAGTAAAAAAGAACAGGATACACAAAATACAATTGACACTAAAGTACATACACACAAGTATTGTAAATAGGTTTGAATTTTGTTGTATCAGAGTTTCCAGTTTGTTTCTGTTTTTTTTATTCTTTATTTTTCCCTTATGATTTTGTATTTTATTTACGTTGACATTCCAATCTAATGAAAAGGTGATATTTTTGCATGATTAAAAAGTTTTTCTTTTTGCTTTTTTTTTTTAAGTTTATTTCAGTTATAATTTTCTTCAATATTATTAAATATGATTTGTTATTGTTTCCAAATTTGAAGAAAATTATAATTTATTGTTTACCTCTCTCTCCATTGTTATTAACGCTATATGTGCTAAGAAATATTAATAATTAAAAATTAACATTATTATTATTAAATGATGGTCTTGAACTTGATTGAAACGTATAATTGCAAAAAAAATTATAATTTATATTTAATTGTGATAATCTGTTTTTTTGATATACAGAAATTATTGAATACAATGCAAATTCTTTATATATAAACAGATGACAGTGAATGCTTATATTTTCTATAAGGCATGTCTCTAAAGGATAATTGAATGTAACTTTTTACAGAGTAATACTGGGCTTATAGTACATTTTTTTAAAGATCCGGATTATACAAACCTATATTAACAATTAATATGTGGTTGAATGTTTCCAGAATAGTTGATTATTCTATTATTTAAATTCTGTGGGTGTATGTCCCAGTAGTGATTTACTCGTAAATCAACTTTCTAACGATATTTTTTTTGTAGTGATATCTGAAAGCTTTTACACTACAAAAATATGTAAATACATTTTCAAACATGAATAATGAATATTATTATGGTTGAAATTTTAAATCATGATGTAGATCAAATTGTTCATTTTTTAAATATGTTAAGGTATTAACATATTATTTAATCACATATTATGTTTGTCAAATAAATCCAAATAAGTTTCTAGAATTTTATACTGGCAAATTGTTCTATTGTGGTGAAAAATACACTTCAGTAGTTTTACCAATATTGATTGTGTTAATGCAATTACACATAAATACTATGAAGACAAATTATTTTAAAACTTTCTTAAATTATCAATAGAAGAAATTATGCATGATTAATTCTATATTGAAATCGTCAATGACATTATTATATCAAATAAATTAAAATAGATGTATTAATTTTTATTTAACAGACTAAAACGAGTATTCAGGTCAAAGTCTTCATAAAATTTTTGAAAAATTGTAAGCGGTTTTCTACCAGTTTTTTTTTTTTTTTGTTAAATTCTTCTTTCTTTATTTCTTTTATTTTTAGTTCTTTTTACATGTTTTGTACCCATAAATTAAGACTTTTTACACAACTTTATTCCTTTATCTATTGTAAATATAATTTTCATTCTATAAAAGTATATCCATTAGATTAGTTAGTATGTATATTAAAAATTAATAAATTATGGAAACTCATATAAATAGACGAAAGAAAGTGTACATCATCAATCATCGTCGTTGGGCCCAAGAAGAATATAAATAGTAAAAATTACAAATAAATATATAGAAAGCTAACTAAAAAAACTTGCTAAAATAATAATTTGTGTAAATTGTGTGGAGAGAGAAATACGCTTTCAATCATTTTTGTTTTTATTGATTGTAAATTTTCTCATATAAACACACACAACATTAATGGAAAAATCTTTTATTTCTGTGATTTTTTTTTTTATTTAAATTTGAAACAACATAAGGACAACGATACAGAAGACGTTGACGATATTTGGAATGATATAGAAAACAATGATACTGATATTAAAAAAAATAAAAGAAATATTGAAAAATCAAATGATACAACGGAAATAAGTGGTGAAAAGACTGAATTAATAACTGCTATAACTGACAATAAATTAGAAGAACATGAAAAAATTAATGATACAAATAATCATATTATTGATAAAACAGACAATGAAAAACACACTAATGAAAATTCTGAAAATGAAACATTAACAGAAGAACAGCATCAGAAAGATGATGTGACACAATCAGATAATGATGAACATATTGAAACAGATAACAAAATTGTAGATAAAACGGCAGATGATAACGATGACGAAGATTTGAGTGAAGAGAATTCTTCAGAAGAAGAATCTGATACAACAGACAATGAATCTGAAGATAAGGTTTGGAAAAAAAAAAAACATATAAATTGTAGAATGAAATTGTTGTAAATTTGAAAATTTGCGTTCGATATATTGCCATAATAAAAAATATAAAAGCAGCTTTTTTTCTCCAAATTTTTCATAAAGAAACAATTCTAACAAAGTTTTATGTTGTTTTTTTTTTATTTATATAATAACAATAACATTAACAAGAAGTTCATTTTGAGGAGATCGATAAGAAATAAAAGATTAGTATTTAAGGGTGTGTTTAATTTTTAAGTTAGCTATAAATTTTATAGATTTATTTTGAATTATAAAAAAAATAACAAACAAACTATTTCTAATGGAGTTCACAACTTCTTTCAAATGACAAAGAACATCATGACCACTCTTATAATTTGTAAAACAAACTAATTGTGATTATCTAATCATTTGTTAGATCCTAAATTCAATAGGATTTTATAATCTAATGTAAAATTTTACGTCAAAATTGGTTTTTGCTGAAAGAAGTTTCTTTTTTTCACAATTTGTACAAATGGAAATGTGTAATATTGTTTTATTCTTAAATTTACGAATATTATTGACATACTACTTCGAATTTGTCTTGTCTTGATAAATTTTCATGATGAAACAATACAAACAGAAGAACAACCTTTAAGTGGTAGCATTATTTTTGTCTTTTTTTTTTGTCATTATATAATTTATTTGCTTCTTCTATTTAAATTATAGTTGTTCAAACTGATTTGAAAATATAATTAAATAAATTTTCAAAAATATTGTTTTATCTTGGAACATATAATAAAATTGTCATGAAATTATGCTGATATTTTCGTCATGAAGGGGGGACACTGGTTATGTGACACTCGTTTTATTTGTTTCATTATGTACAATTTATTAAGTACTATGAAAAAGACAAGAAAATCTTCTAGACACAATAACATCTGGCGCTATTTTCAAACATCTCTAATAACATAATTTTTTGCTCAATGTATTTCAAACGTTGACAAACATTAGAAATGCTTAATTAATATACTTAATTCATTATGTTATGTTTTATGTTTTAAATAAATATTGTTTGTGAATTTATTTTAATTACAATTAATGTGATCTTCTTCAATATTATTTAAAAATTTATTGGAATTCACAAAATTTATTTCGACATATCAACTGTGGTAAGTATTTGTGTGATTACCAATATTCATATGTTACAAGATAATTACACTGTGACAAGATTTCTTATTTGTTTAACAAAAGCAAAAAGTAGCTTAAAATAAACATTTATTTAAAATATGTTGTAAATATCGCTTTTTTATTATACAACTACGAAAGAAAAAGGGCACTACTATATGCAAAATATAATTCTTTAATTTTTTTTGTTAATTCATTTCTCTATATTGTATTTACTTTTAGGATGAAAAACCAACGGAAACCAATACAACAAATGGCAAAGATTTGATTGAAAAGGAAATTAAAAATGATACTGATGGTGTTATTGATGATGATAGTGGTGATACAAAGAAACCACTCACTGATTCGGAAAATCTTATTCTCAGTGAAAAAATTGCATAAAAACAAACCATACTTACTGCATTACTAATCATTAATTACTGGTGGTTTTGTAAACAAAAAAAAAAAAAAAAGAAAGAAATTTACATTTTTTTATATTTATAAAATTCATCTCATTTTATTATACTTTAACGTTATTATTATCTGAATTTTATTATTATAATTTTATATATTTATGAGCTTTCACACTTATAGAGAGTATATTACATTCACAAAAACAAAAAAAAAACAAAACAAAACGAATCAATCAATCATCTATAAAATTTACATTTTAAAATTTTAAGTCATTTTAATGATATATTAGAGGATACAAGGGAAAATTAACAACAATGTACTCAAATATTTATGTTTGTAACAATTGCAATGAATTATTGAAATTAAAAATTTAATCAATTTTTTTTTTGTGTTAAAGTAAAATATGATTACATAGTATATCCTAATTGTTATTAGCTTTTATTAAATACTTTAATTATTCAAAATTAAGAAAGTGATCAGTGCAATAAATTCAAAGGTTTGAGTTAAGTATTGGCTGTGTAATTCTAAATAATAATGTTTAATATTTATTCAATTAACCCCAATAAAATAAACTGACTCGAAATTAGAATTGATTATTCAGAATCATTAAAAAATAAAAATGAAACGTATTGTATATAATTTATTAAATAGCAATTCGACGTTCGACGTTCTTTTTAATGTATCTGCAAAAAACGTTTAGTGATATTATCATGAACATTTTTCACAATTCTTAACTAAAACAATTTTAAAAATAATAGATGAATAAGTCTTTCAAAGAATTCAAAACTGAATAAAAACACGTTCTCGATTTTATACAAATACATTAAAAACATTTCTTCAAAAATCATGTTCTCAGTTTATTATTATTATTAGTCCCTTCCGGCGAGTAAAATTTATTTAAAATGACTTAAAATTATTTATAAACAAAAATATAATATTAATAACTTCCAATAAGTGCTTTGAATTTTATTATCTTTATAATAATATTCTAATATTGTTTTTTTTTATATTTGTTTTAAATTATATATACACAGTTTATTAAAATAATACAAAAAAAAGGGAAATCTTATTTGAAGAAGTTAAAAAAAAAACAAAATAGAAGTTTTTTACATCAAAAAGAACAACACTTATTGTTACATTATTTATTATAAAATCTAATTTAAAAAAAAAAATATTACGTATATATGTTTAATAACTTCTCAAGCTTCTCATAAGTTTTTTAAATAAAAGATTTTACATATTTGAAAACTAAAAATTATTATTATTTTTTTGTTTTTTTTTAAAAATTACATTATGTACATAATAAGAACAGCTTAAAAATTTATAATATTTATTAAAATAAATGTTATTATATACAAGAATTCCGAACATTTTTATTTATATTATATTCTCTGCGGCATTTATTTCTATCGAAGGCATCAATTCGATTTATTGGAAATGATTTTTATACTACAAAAAAGCAAAAAATAAAACAGATTAGAAATTTGTTACTGTATTTAAACTCGCCAATACCCTATAACTGACAGAAGGGAATTGTCTGTTTTAATAGTAAAAACAAGGGTTTGTGTCGCATCCTGTAAATAATACGTACATTCATTTTCTTTTTAACTTATTATTTATAACTGACTTGTTCTTTTTTTTGTGTTGAATCAAAACATGTCCCATTATCATCCTGATTTTGCTCAACCTGTGTTTACTGCCCATTAACACTATATTATATGCCACGTATATAGCATGGATTCTGTTTAAAAACAAAAACAGCCTATCAATAACCGACTAACAGTTGATTATTTACACACAATGCTAATGAACTCAATATGAATTTTTTTTGGCCAGTTGGTTACTACATGTTTCGTAGTCTATTAGAAACAAATCTACATTTTCGGTTAACAGTTAATCATTGCAACTAAAACAGACAAGCTAAATTGTAGTGCTGCCTAATTTAATCCAAGTTTTAAAGATGGCTTCAATTGGGACCAGCAATTCAAAGAATTGTTCAACAATTAGAAGTAATGAAATAATTTTTTTTAGTAAAGATGAAAAATTTTAAGTCAAAAAATAGGATGATATAAATAAATTAAATCTACCTTTTGCGTAAATACAATTTTACAAATTTCTGTAGAAAAGTGAAGACATTGAACTCATCGGAAATAATTAATTCTAATAGCATTTCCTACATAAAAGACATTGCTGTTGAATTTAAAATCGACATACAAGCTATATGCGTTGAATGACCGCTCTTACACACCAAGAACTTCAAAACAGATAGTATAAAGATCGTATTGATATTTTCTGGAAAACGATTTTAAGTCACACTGTTGGTCAATACTTGAAATTCCCACTGCTTTCTACTTTGTTTAAAATACTTTTACATTTAATATTGCATACGTTTTTTGATACAATATTAAATTTCTCGATCCATTCTTCAATTATTGGTTAAAGCGGCTCTTACTTGGTTCCTCTTGTCTACTGGTATCATGAAGCATTGTCCGCACCCGATTGCTTAACCTACAAATACCCACTCTTAGTTCACATGATGCCAACGATTATATTTACATCGTCCGAATTTGAATGTATTTATTTGCTTGTATTTCTTCAGTATTACCAACACCACTCAATTTTTTGTGTTCTTAATTCCATCGTAACTGAGCTCTCGAAGAAACGAAGATCAGTTTACAACATCGCGCCAGACCCTGCTTGTATTTATGAAGAACTATAACTAATGATATTTGATTAACTATTGTTTTTCACTGCATCATTTTATTAATAAATGTCGTATTTTTGGATCCACGTGAGCCCAAATCACCACTATAAATGGGTGCTTATAATCAAATTCATTATAGGAGTCACACGTGAGCCTTAATTGTCACTTATATTTTTTCTTAACTTTTATCTCTCCCTCTATCTAACCTGCCATCAAACATTAAGATTGTGTATAATAAATTCGTCTTCACCAATCATTATGTATAATTATTTATCACACGTTTACCTGCCTTTTAATCTGAAATTTATTCACTAAGTTTTTCAATTAGGATAAATGTCATTGATGGAGTATTAAATACTCAAAGATCCAGATTTAACATCACTCCATGAATGACGTTATTCCATAGATCGATATTTAAAACTGTCTTCGATATCGGCTAGTTTCTCTCACCCGTTACCATTTTCTTTCCTATTTTACTCACTTAGTCACTAGACACTAGTTTTTAGTAATCCTTTTTACCCAATCAAACTTCAATTTGTCTATAGTTTACATATGCCAACAAACCTTCAAGAGTTGTCAGATGCGTAAGTGTACAATAAGATTCTGGGACCGATGAGCTATAATTTAAATTGTTAATCTTTTGTTTTTCGTTTGTTTACCATTTTGCGTTTGCAAATGAATGTGTCTTCTTGCATTATTAATTTCATATTTGACCTGACGCATGTACCTTCCTACGTTCATCTGCAATCACTGCTTATTAAATTAATTTGTGAATAACTCCCGAGATTCTCCCTTACATTTCGACTATGAATCGACTTTAACTAAACTACTCTGTGGGCGAAGAGTGGTGATTCTGCATTTTCGGCAACAAACTTATTATGTGTGTTAAAAATGGATCAAAAAGTATTGTTTAGAAGGGCAATATAACTATGCTATCCGTATTACAAATATAATTCATTTTTGGTAGCAAATTTTGGTAAGCCTAGTTAGATAATTGATTTACAAAATAATAATTTAGAAAATAAATAATAATAATAAATCAGAAAAATTTAATGTGAAGGAAACAAAGTAATCGATTATTTTTTAAAAAAATGAATTTAAATAAATTGTAACATAATATGCAAAAAAATTTACTTTTATTTCAATATAAATTATAACGTTATTTCATTATATATTTATAAAACCTTTTTGTTTTTTAAAGCGTAATCATTATCGAAATGGACAAATATATAAAATATACAAAAATTTCGATCAAAATAATAATTGGATTGTATTTACATGTATATAATTATAGTAATTTTAATATAAAAAATGGAAACATAACTGGATTGAAAGCAAATTATTCATCAATAATATTTACCATTTCTGTACTTATTGTATTATCAATGACATTGGATTTTTCAAATTGGTTTCAAAGACCACCAAAATATATTGAATTTTTATTTACTTTACCTATTGTATTATATTTAACTGAATTAAGTTTACAAAAAATTTGGATACCGTCAACAGAAATTTTAAATTGGCTTTGTATTAATTGTGGTGATTTAATTGAGAATACAATAAATGATAAATCATGTAGAAAAATAGCGAATTGGTTGCGAAAAGATTCTTTTCCAATTTTAAGACTATGTATGGCTTTATGGATATTCTTCGGAATGTTATATTGCATAGGTTGTCTGAATTATTTACAACATGTTTCTATGAATATTAAAATGAAATTTAAACGATGGAAAACATCTAACAAAAGTATATTAATGAATTCATCCAATTGTTATTGTCAGCAGCCAATTAAAATTAATAGACCTATTAGAAATGCGAGAAAACGATCATTGAGTAAAAAACGTGTACAATTTAGTGATGATAAAATTTTGAAATAAAATTCTAAATTAAATAAAATAAGCATTTAATTGCATAAAATTATATTTTGTATTAAATATGTAATAGTAAAAGATAATTGTTATAAATTAATGATCTTTCAATATGATTTTATTAAAATTATAATAAACAAATCGATAAAATTAAAGAACATTTATTATATAGGTATATATATATATATGTATATATATATATTCAAATAAATAAATATATTATTAGTTAGTTTTAGATTTTACAGTCTATATTATTACTAAATAATTAGCTTAAAATTGCAATCAAAATAAAGAATATAAATAATTACTTTTAACTAATTCAACATTGTGTGACGATCATATATATTTCGTCTTTGTTCCCGTACTTGTCGCTTCCATTTATCTTGTTGATGTCCAACACGATTTAAGACATGACCACGTACACCCATTGAATGTGACGCAGTTGCCGGTGTTGGTAATACACCACCACCAATAGTTGTATCATCCTGTTATTGTTGAAAAAATAAATATAATAATAAATAAATAGAAAATTTAATTTAACAAAATCTCTTTTCATAAAAAAATTTAGAATTTAAGAAATAAAAATCTACTAATAATAAGAATAGAATTTTAAATTTTATTTCTTCTTATTTTTAGGTTTAATTTCTATAATGGGCAACATACAATATGATGGTCATTTTACATTATCAAGTAATGCAACAGAACAGAATGCTTCAAAAGACTTCAAAACATATTGCATACTCATATTTTATACCATACTTTATGTAGTACTTCAAAAATAAAAAAAACAAAATCAACAACACATAATGGGTGAGTAGCATATTAATGTTTTATTTGCATTCAATTTAATATTAACATATGTGTTAGAGATATCATCAAGAAGTTCTGCAATATTTTATCATAGATAGTATAGAAATTCACCTGGATTGGGTAGTGAACAAAAATTATCTTTATAGCTCCTTTTCATTCATTCACTGCACATACAAGTTTAAAAACAATACAAATTTAAATTACATGTAATAAACCATGTTAAATATTGAAATATTTAAAGAGATTTTCGTAATATCTTAAACAAATATCTACATCAATATCAGAATTAACTTTCAATATTTTCATATTGAACTGGATATAATAAATTTCCTATGACAATGCAGAACAATGTATACTAATCAGTTCTACATAAGTGGAATTTAGTAGGTGTTTTTAAATATTAATTATATCTTTTCTACGATCAACACTTACCTCTTCATTTGTATGCTCCTGATAATTGGCCTTAACTCTTTTATTCAGTAATGGTTCCAAACAAATAAGGAACAGCATATAAACAACCAATAATGATATTACCCAAATAACAATAATAACAACAACTTTTATAATTGTTGTATTACGATTTTGATATTTGCATTGACATCGTGGACAAAACTCTTGTTCTTTACCCTTTATCTTTTCACTTATTCTAGGTAAAATAGCTCCATCACAATTGCTACAAAATATTTATGTGTATATATAATAAATTAAATTAAAAAATTAGAATACATAATTTTTTAGTTATTGGTTTTAGTAAACAGACAACCTACCATTTATAGGGTGGAACATTTTCAATAATTAGCAATCGATCAGAATCTTCTGTATTATTTAAAACAGAATTTAGGCTAGGACAAATACATTTACATCGTTTATCTTCATATGATTGACCCTAAAAAAAATAAAATAATTAACAAGAAAAAATTATGGTGTCGTGACAATGACTACTGCATTAAATTTTATGATTATTGAATAAGTAAAAGTGTTTTATCTTACATTAGTCACTTCCATATAAATTAACAATAATATTATTGTTGAAATTGAATTTAACCACATCTTATTTATTATTATCGGATAGTATTAATTTATTAAATATTTATTAAATTTATAATTTACATCACACAAATAATTTTTGGACGTATAAAAATAATATAAACTAATAATATAATTGAGAAAGTCCTGTCAATATTTTCTATAAAAATATTGAGCTTATTCGTTTTTTAACATATATGATTTACACTGTAAAAAAGAATATCAACCACCATTTGTAAAACGTTAAGTTATATCGTTCATTTGCATTGTACAGTACCAAACGCTGTAAAAATCCATATAGTGATATTTAATTTTTGCCACATAAGATAACAAATTTGATGTCATTTTTTATTTATTTTGTTTAATATTGTTTTTCACGTATACAATTCAATAATTAAATAAATAAACGAAATTGTAATAGTTTAGAAATATATTTATTTAAAAGAATAAACTACAATGGCATCTAATAATTGTGAAGTAGATATTAACAATGAAATTACACCTAGAAAAGTTGCATTGATAACCGGCATTACAGGACAAGTAATTTTCTTTTCTAATTAACAAAGAGTAGAATGATAAGAAATACAAGATTATTATATATTATATCCATAATCGTAATATTTATATTTATATATATATGTATTTATTATTTAACGCGCCCATAATTTGTATTACAAAATACAGAAGATAAGAAAATGTTCAGATATTGGGTTACGACATGTCTATGGGTCTTCGCTAAAATTAAATTACTTAAAATGTAATCATAGGAGTCTCATACTGCGTCTATTGGTTAACACATTACCAAGCAATTGTAAGAGTTGATGTGCAATCAATTGGAATACCCCATAATATTGTTGTACTTACCATCAAAACGTAAAGTAATGCAGGATCTTAGACATAAATTTTGATCAATTATCCGTAAGAAATTTTCTTGACATGTGTCTAACGGTATTACTATATTATTTTTGCGTTTACGATACTTATTTGTATAACATAAAATGATTAAGAAACTTAAGGTTTTCCAATAGGAAAATCAAGCATAACTGTAGGTTTCTACATTTGAATAAAATATTAATTCGTATAGAAATTTTGATTGTTGGCAATATCTGTGATTAATTTACTGGAGTGCCCACGGGCTGACTCATTAACAGATTTGAAACTCTTAGACGTAAATGAAGTCATTCCATTCGTTGCCAACAAGTGCTTTAAAAGATTAGTATTATATACCAACCTACCGTAAATCAATTATGTTTTATTTAAATATATTAATTAGAAATTATGTTCAGTGAAGTATTTTACTATGCAAACCAAAATATTGATGAATAAATTAATGGATGATAAATTCACACATGTAAAACACGATTTGTTTATAAAATACATTGGTAACTTTATTAGTGAATCCTTACTTACGAGAATATTATACTAACCCACAACATTTCCATGATTATATGTGTGTCTATTCACTAATTGTTCACTTGACTTTTTTTAACAATGACCAAATAATAGAATCAATGATAATTGTTCGGTTGTACAATTGAATAATTTAGTGTAACTCCAAACTTGTTAGTGCATCTGTCGGTTCATACTTGTTGAGAACAATCAAATACTATCCGTTAACATTACTCATAGTCTATTCACAAATTTTACACATGTACTTTGTTTAACAATTACCAAAATCTGGTTGGTGTTGTTTTTTTTTTTTTTGGTTACTTATATGCAACTAAAATATGATAGGCTAGATTTGTTTTACTTGTCTTATACTTCATCTATTACCTCGCCATTGAACATTAGTGAACATATCCTCGACGTACCCCATCTGAAATCATGCCGTTCAGAGTTTACTTTGGTGATAACCCAATCCAAGACTGCTCGTCAGTAGTGGCAACAGTATACATCCCTGTTTTACACCCGAATGTACATCAAACATATCACCAAGTCTTCCACGATATAAAACTGTATATTGTGAATGATGTAATGTTCACTTTTAACATTTCTGGTGATATGTTATCGGCGCCGGCCGCCTTACCTTTAGGTGTTTTAATGTGAATATGATTTCGCCACAACTTGCACCAGAATCTCTGAATCGTCTTGTAGCAAGTTGTGCCTGAGTTGCAATGTTTTCAAAAATGTCTCAATACGTCTGCAACTATGTTCCAGTCTCGTCGAACGCCGTCACATGCCAATTGATTTGCTTGAATCTTGCCGTGATTATTCGATCTGACATCAACTTCCAGTCGACAAGACTATGTTTTACAGATACACTTAACAATAAACCGTCTCCACTTCTATGATCCATGTAACTTTCGTTTTCCGGTAAACAAAAGGGTTTCACCAGTGGATAAGTCCTTTCGCCCCGGTAATTTTAACCGTGTCTGATTAGATGTTAGTATCAAACTACGTTACCGGTAGTCACCACTTGAAAATATTACAGGCACTTGGCCACGAATTCAATTCACGTATGCGCTTTATCCTAACCCAGACCACCGTTAATATGTTTTGACTACAATAAAATACATACTTCAGACGTACAACCAACATCCGATTACTTTCTCCCTTCAACTATTAAGTGTAAACATTATATGTATGTATATATGTATATTTTTACTAATTCCGACTTCGACTCCTCCAGAACCATTTAGCGGTTTAGTGTGTGTATTGTTTTTGTAATATAATAATAAATATTTTTTTTTTTTTCCATTGTAGGATGGTTCCTATCTTGCCGAATTATTGTTAAAAAAAGGTTATGAAGTACACGGCATTATTCGACGTTCAAGTTCATTTAATACATCACGCATTGCCCATTTATATGCAGATCCAAAAGCACATACCGAAGGTAAAATGAAATTACACTATGGTGATATGACAGATAGTAGTAGTTTAGTAAAAATAATAAGTTTGGTGAAACCATATGAAATATATAATTTAGCTGCTCAAAGTCATGTTAAAGTTTCATTTGATTTAAGTGAATATACGGCAGAAGTTGATGCTGTTGGTACATTACGTTTATTGGATGCAATGCGTACCTGTGGACTTGAAAAATGTGTTAAATTCTATCAAGCATCAACATCAGAATTATATGGAAAAGTTGTTGAAACACCACAAACTGAAAGTACACCATTTTATCCACGATCACCATATGGTAAGTATTGTTTACATTGATTTTAATGAATTTACTGATTTCTTTGTTTATTTAGTAATAATTTTAATCTTTATATTAATTTAGCTTGTGCAAAAATGTATGGTTTTTGGATTGTAATAAATTATCGTGAAGCATATAATATGTTTGCCTGTAATGGTATATTATTTAATCATGAATCACCAAGACGAGGTGAAAGTTTTGTGACTAGAAAAATTACAAGATCGGTTGCAAAAATTTTCTTAAAACAATTACAACACTTTGAGTTGGGTAATTTGGATTCGAAACGTGATTGGGGACATGCACGTGATTATGTTGAAGCTATGTGGATGATGTTACAACAAAAGGAACCACAAGATTTTGTAATAGCTACTGGTGAAACACATAGTGTACGGGAATTTGTTGAATTGGCATTTAAACAAATTGGCACAGAAATTGAATGGCAAGGACATGGTGTTAATGAAATTGGTGTTGAAAAGAAAACCGGTATTACTAGAATAAAGGTAAATGAAAAGTATTTTCGACCAACTGAAGTGGAACTGCTGTTGGGTGATGCTACTAAAGCATATCGAGAATTAGGTTGGAAACCAAAAGTTTCATTTATTGAATTAGTTGAAGATATGGTTAAGGCTGATATTGAGTTAATGAAACGAAATCCTATTGCATAAAAAGGATGAGTAAAGGGATTATTTTTTTTTCCGGTTATAAATCATTTATTTTATATGAGATATACATAATACATTTTAGTGGTGGTATTATAAGAAATATATCATTAGAAGGTATCAATAATTTGACCATTTTTGTACAATGAATGTCTTCATTCAACTGATTTTTTTTACAATGAAAATTTTATATATTTAAATTAATAAGTTAATTTATTGTTAAGGAGACAATAACAGGTATATTTTTAATATGTCCAATTTCAAAAGTTTCAACCAAAATTAAATGTGGTAATAAAATACTAATTGACGGGATAAAACTATTATTAAAATTAATGAATTAACCAACGCGCACTGGGATATCAAGTTATCTAATATTATGAATACAATTATTTAGCACAGATACTAATAAATATTGATTTTGAAAATTTTAGTCAAACGAAAACTATGATAAAATAAAACGTTTATCTAGTTAATAGTATTCATCAGCTGTTTTTAAAAATGTAAATTATGAACCTATATACAAATATGTGTTAAGCTTATATTCCATGTAACTGCACAAAATTGAAAGTAATTTAATTTTCATAGTGATTTTAAAAGAACTACATTTAGAAATGGGTAATAGATTCAATTAATTCTACATGTGATTTCCATTATGCGCGAGCGAACATTAAATATTTTTAGAAAACAGATTAAACAAATACGTAATTTAAAATATCAAGTGTATAAACAAAAGTGTACAAATAAGTTAAAATATTGTACAATTTCTGTATAATAATTATCATCATCCTCATCATCATCATCATCATCATCATCATCATCATTATCAGCACATTATTATCATCAAGATTATCAATATCACCAATAATTAAGAAAAACTGAATAATTTCATCAATTCAATAGAAACAAATCGGCGACTGTATTCTTACCTTACCGTACATAATAAGGTTAGTGGATTTATTTGTATATTGATTATATTTACAGTAATTGGTAATCAAAAAAATATTAAATATTTTTTTATTTATTTCCAATTTCAACATACTTTTTTTTTTAGTGTGATACATTTTCTCTAAAGATTTTATTCTAATATAATTTTCGGCTATATTGGCAATACATTGACTATACTTTAATATAATTTTTGGTAACATAGCATTCCTCAAAAACTTAAAAATATTTACCTCATTTGTTAATCGATTTAACCATAAAGGAACCGAAATCACTTTATAGCTTTTCGCCTCTATTCAATTTTTATATTTTCATATACGTTTGTAAACAATTCTTAATGTGATGCATCCAAGTTTGTACTACTGCAATTAAGTGATATTACATAGTGATACAGTGGTATTATTTTCACTTGATTTGCAATTGTACCATCAATTCCATTCATATTAATATACAGTCACAGTAATTCATTTTAAGTGTATTTAAGTGTGGACAATTATCATTGTCATAATTCATTCAAGTTTGTGCAGTTTTTTATACTTTATGTGTGCAATATTATATAAATGTTGTTTTGACATACATACAGGATACAGGATTGGCTATCGCCGCAGAAATGTCTTCCTATGATTTTTGTTAATTGAGATGAATGTACGCACCCGAATATAATTAGAAGATATAGCCTTTTCAAAATGCTGTAAAATATATTTACTTTAAGTTATAATGAATTAGAATGGCTACAAATGTATATAAAACAATTAACTTTATCAGATGCGGATGACTGCATTTTGATGACACTACAGATTAATTTAGCATTGACATTAACACATTCTATTCATATGAAAGTATGTAAAAAAAACTTGTAACGCTTTTTAATTTCAATAATTATTATATTAACTTCGTAAGGATAGAATATGCAAGACAGACATATTACAAAAACTTAGAAATATTGGAATTAACTACCAATTCGGAATAATAATTAAATATAAAAATAAAACTTAATGCTACCAAGTTCAAAAATGTACTTGGACTTATGTAGGGGAGTTATTGATTCCAGTCTGACTTCCGTTGAATATTTTTCAATCTTGCAAATATTAAGATGTTTAAATTAAGGATCATCGCATCTTCGTACATCTGAAAAAGGATGCAGTATTTTTATAGTGTGACAAAACATATTAATATTCAAGTGTTTTGAAATTTGAATTATTGATTAGTGTGTATAATTGTGAAGAATTATTATAATTATTATAATTATTATAATTTATTATATATAATAATTATATTTCATAAATTTGGCTTAAGACTATTTATTCAATTATGTGCTGATGTCAACACCTACATATTGTTAAATACTATTATCAAAATAAGTAACAATTTTATTAATTTTAATTTTTTAAATGATTTAACACACATTTAGTTACAAAAATTGCCAGAGATAATTTCTAATATTAAATTATTAAATCAGAAAATTTCTTTATGAATTTTTTTTTGACTTTATTTTGAATACCTGCTTACATATGTAAACAAATTTCAAATAATAAGCAGCAGGATATCAAATATATTTTACTTTAGAAAAGCGATGAATTACATTCCATATAAGATGTTATATAAAATTTGAATTGTTAATATAATTGGACATCAAATAACTTAGTTTATATTAGGTTGAAAATGTACAGATCATTGTGACCCCATACTTTTCAACTGTTTTTATTGTTATTCGAACGATATCTGAAGTAATTAGCATTACAATTGATTTTATGTAAAAAATGCAGAGACCTTTCATTGTTATTCAAATGCATTAAATATTAGTTATATTAGTAAAATGTGGTCACGCAAAAATGGTCTTTATATATTTATTGTGTACATACACAATGTCAGTAGATTGTTCGTATAAAGCATATTGAAAGTATTAAATTAAAAATAAAGCACAAATTAAGTAGAAAAATATTCAAATTTAATTATACTAAGTAGAAATTGAATCAATACATCATATACATGTAGATTGAAACTTGGAACACATGGACAATTAATGAAGATGTTCTTGGTTCCATTGGTTTTGAAATCAAGGAATGAATTAGATTATGATAAATATAATCTAAGAGAAATACATATTATTAAAATCTAAGATTTTGAGGACACAATGTAGCCAATTGAACATGAGGTTGATAAATGTGCATGGCAGTAAAACCATACATTTTTGAGAAACATTGAAAATAGGAGTACACAATATATTACATGAAGAAAACATATCCATTCTGGAAAGCAAATTAGACGGAAGGAGCTGTAGAACAGATCTTCTAATTCAATATAAGAGCGATTTGCTGGTCTCACATGAGATTAAAGAAATTGATAGATGAACTTGAAATGTTAAAATTATATTATATATTATATAATATATATTTTATAATATTATTATATTTTAATTAAGTGGTGGTACGTACTATTAAATAGATTATTTGACGACTACAATATAAACCAATTTTAAGTCAAAACCACTATATATCCAGTCGAAGTGCTTGAATAAAAACGATACATGATTATTTACAATTAATCTTACATTTTCTAATAATAGTACAAATTGTCTACATATGAATCAATGTTAGACAATAATGGCATGAATTTCAAACCCATTTAGAAATCTCACATCGCTGATTATATTATTATTTAATAAATTTTTCAACCATTGAAAACTAACAGTGGCAAAATATGTTAAATGATCTGAGGGAATTTTATCGCGACTTCATCTTTTTAATATTCTATAGACTTATTGCTTTCACGGTACCCTATTGTTACTATGACATTAGACCTTGTTACTATAACATTAGAGTTCAAGGGTAATACATCTAATTTTTATCGCCAGACGTCTCGCCAGGATATGCAAATAACTGATTTTTGACCACTAGATTTAACAATACGTCAATTGTATGTCATAATTGGTTATCATTTCATAATTTTTAACTGAATCTCGTAGTTAACGTAATAAGACAAATGTGTTGACTTTTCTTCAAAAAAAATCTGTAAAAGTCATTTAATATAATGATTTTTACCATTTTATTAAAATCAATTTTAATACTATTTGTAATAAAAGCTGTCCAATTGTCGACCCCTTGACTGTACCAGTAAAATGAATACTGTACATCTTGAAATCGTCATCAAATAATCAAATGGCATAATCAGTAACATATGAGTATAACTTTGTACCAGAAAGTTTCATACATTTTTATGCAGAAGTTACGACTATAGGATTTATTTATAATAAACGAATATAATGTAAATAAATAAATAGAATTTAAACTGTTCATTAAGTAAATATATACGAGTATATAGATCTTATTTATATATTAAGTGTTTTGTTTGTCTCTTCGTCATGAATATTCCCTGGTAGGCTGAAGTATTTATTTATTCTATTTAATTTTTTATCGGTTTTTCTGCGTAAAGTTGATAAATTTTTATATGAAGAATATTTTTATGATGTATAACAATTAGAAACCAAACATATTCTTTCCTAAATATGAAGACACATGATGTTATTTATACGAATATAGAAGAATACTCGTTTGTATCTTACTTCCAAAGAGTATGTTGGGTAATAAAATAAGTTTTATGCTTCTTTTTAAAAAATAAAAAATAAAAAATAAAGATGACATATGTTGAGTAATTTCAATATAATAACATGAAATTTGTTAAGGATTCGATTGCATTTGTTTTATGTTGTTTTTTTTTTTTTTTTTTTTTCATCTAATATTTAAATTTATTATAATAAAATTTACAGATTTTTTAAAAGTAAATAAAAATATTTACGATATGATTTAAGAAAACTTTTACGACTTCATAAAATTGGTTCCATTCACTCATTTAATATGATTATTCAATGTTATGGCATTTAAATAAATGAACTCATTGAGTTTTTCTTAAAAATATATTTCCTTTTTATTTTTAAACATAAAAACTAATTGATGTTCTAAAATACAAAACGATTTAAAAAAACAAAAAAAAAAAAAATCATGTAAAAATAAAATTAAATAAACTACACAACTATATATGGAAATGATAAAGGAATCATGAAGAAAAGGACCAAGAAAATTTAAGTCTATTTATTTAAATTTGCTAATGAGCCATTCAAGTAAAAAGGGAACATTTATTTTACCAATATAAAAGACACTGAAATTGTGGTTTCTTATGGGAAAAATTCCATATGTAAACAAATAATAGGAAGAACTACCAGTCTTACACACTTTAACCCAAATGGACGATGAATGGCGGCATAATAAAAACAAAAACAAAAGTAAAAATAATAATAATAATAATAATAATACTAATAATGGTAAAAGTCGCATTTCATAATATTTTTAGGGTCGTTTACTAGGGCAAATAAAAATAAATAAATT
>JANSTX010054987.1:0-10547 GCA_027564355.1 Penthetria funebris | reverse complement strand
ACCGATTGACGCTATCATATGCCGCCCTAAAGTCAACAAACAAATGGTGTATATCAACATTAAACTCCCTACACTTTACCAAAATCTGCCATTTATTGAAAATTTGATCTGTTGTTGACCGATCGGAGCAGAAACCACATTGGTATTCACCAACAATTTCATTAAAACTTACTCGTATAGACCCTAATATTTTGGAAAATCTATGTTACATTGTCATTTAAAGTTTAAGCCTTTAATCACTCAAATTGATTGGCGTAATGAAATTATGCAAATATTTGGCTAATAATGCTGCATAATAAACTGTTAAATAATTATTAGTTATTGCTGATAGTTTAAAAGTGTCTAAATTTAATAACTGAGAAATTAAACTTACAACTGTGCGTGGCTAAACATATAAATTTGGAGAGGCCTAAAAAGGAAAGTGAATTCAAATGGGCAAATATTATGATTTGAATTAAATGGTAAACTATGTAATCTTTAACATTTAACAACTATTTTTCTGCATTTTTTTCGGTATTATGGTAAGTAATTTTTTATAATACACTTTGCACGACTAAAATATATTATTTGTACTATAAACGATTTATAATTAAATTTAATAATAATCGTATATGTAAATTGGAAAACTATACGGAAAATGGTTCATACCGCGTGGGTATTTTAAATTGTTGAGGAAATTTCAAAGAAAATTTTGTTTTAACAAAATTTCAAAAATTAATTTCGGTTTTCTGTACGTTTAACTTTAATCTTTTTATGACTAAAGATTCCCTGAAGGGAATATTACTATAGGTATATTATGTTGATGATGAAAGGATAATATAAAGGAAAGAAAATAATATTCTTTATATATAGTCTATGTACTCGTGTGTACAAATATATTAACTATTTAGCTACTGTAATATAAAAATGCCTTCAAATAAATGATATTCAATATGTTGATGATAATGCTTTGATGTTCGTACTTTTTTCTTTTGCAATTATATATTTGATTATTTAATTTGTTAATGTTCAACCCGTTCCTTGGGCCAAAAATGGGAGAATAATAATTTTGATTTGTTGATTTCGACTTATTCCAACCGATAGCTGACTAAAAATCGAAAAATCATTACCAATGGAAATGCTGTGATATACTATTATGTACAGTGTTAATGGCGGACGGATTTGTTGTACTATATACAGTTCTAATAATATATACTATGTATAAAATGAACAGATCAACTGACTAGGAATGTAGTTTCCTCTTCCTTTATAGTTCCATTGGCAGTTCAAATATTCAATTTAATAATGGTTTTTAGATGAAGATCAGTTGGTTTATGTTTGCAGATGCAGTCTACAATGTATATAAAGGAAACTTTAGCTAAAAAAGTTTGTATAAAACTTTAGCTAAAAAATTGTGATTAGTGACGTTGTTATACCAGTATCAAAGGGTGAATGGTGTCATATAGCAGCATGTATCACCATTATTTCACTTCTTTCTTTATATTTTCAGATTTGTTAGTGTTTTATGTGTCAACACATATAACCAATTTAATTTAATTTTTTGAAGACTTTTTCTAGCACGAATTTGATATTTATTAAATAAATGGTGGATGATATTTCCTTTTTGTTTCCTTTTATGCAGATGATTATCCTTAATCGAGTATTCTCTCCTTATACAATTAACCTAATCATAGGTATAAAGACATCCGGATTTAGCTGCTATACGATGTTGATTTGCCATTATGAATAATTCAGTAGAGTGGTGTGTAAATGCAAAGCTAGTTATTTTATTATGGTGACTGTAAAGTGGTTATTCACCAAGTCTACAAATTCGAGAGATTTATGGCAAAATTGGCGTAATTATACATGAGGTCCTTCGTGGAGATGGAAATGTAAAAAAGAAAAACTAATCTATTTTTTTTAACATTTAAAATTTGTTGAATGTTTGCACAATTTAATTGATGTGGACAGAGTTATAGTGAAAATGTTCTCGTGTTATTTGATTGCAATTTCATTTTAAACCATTTTCAAATTGGAATAATAATTATTACACTTCTTTGAACTAAATACTTGTACTATATTGAACCATATGTATATACATTTACGTATACATGGTGTATACGATAGTTCTAATTTTCAATTTAGTTACAAATTACATGTGATTTAGTTTATCGTCAAAGTGGCAAGATAATTGTACTCGTATATATTTCACAGAATTTATTAATTGTATACTAGTACAATATAAATTTCCACTCAGTACAGTTTACAACATGTAACTAATGAATTTAATACGGTATATGATCACTTTTTACTTCCACGTAATGTCACCGAATACGAGATCACTATATATGTCAGTAATGGTGTGTAATTGAGGCTAACATGCCATATGTTATGATTGTCGATTTCATCGACTGGGTGAATAAAATATCTCATAAACAACGACGGATAAAAATGATTTATTTAATGTGTTGGTTAGTTTAAATTATCAATTGTAGTCATTTTGGTCTGACATTTCATATTACAATCGGTGACGGCAAATTAATATCATAGTGAAGTTTGTGCAAAATATCATCTTAAGGTTGTTCAATTTATATGCACCTCTCCGCAGTACTACTGGTATTGTGGCCATTGTTTATGTCATGTGTGTGAAGTGTGCTCATGTGCTCGTGTTTGGGAACTACATGAATAAACATCTTATTAACAAACTTGGTAACTCTGGATTTATATACCACTTTAGTGAATTATTGAAATATTGAAAACTAGTGCCATTTTTCGGTTTGTATTTGATGTTACATTCTAATATCTTATGCTAATGAAATGGAATTTATTAAAAATGATTTTCCATCTTCTTAATTTTGCCATTTTTTGCATGTGTAAAAATGGTTTACATACATTTTCCGATATTTTATAATAACATTAATAGCAAGTTTTGCCAAACTAACCTACTGTAAACTATAAAACATGGACATTTTAATAGTTCTTTAATTGAATTCGAAGTAAGTATTTATATGTAGTTATTGATTTTGATTCCCAGCAATGCAAATTTTTGCAAATGTCATAAAAAATATATAGGTGATAAATTTATTAAGGGATTGCATGGAATTGTAATTCAAACAAAACAATTATTCTTATTGTATTAGATCTCACTCACCTTAACTTCATAAAATTTATTTTATGTAAATTGGGTTTGTCACATTTTTAAATTATTCATATCATTGCTCTTATACGGGGATTTGGGTGTTCAGTATAGACTTTATGTATACTCGTATTT
The DNA here is from genome assembly GCA_027564355.1 of Penthetria funebris. Lineage (NCBI taxonomy): Eukaryota > Metazoa > Arthropoda > Insecta > Diptera > Pleciidae > Penthetria > Penthetria funebris. The sequence continues at coordinate 7,297 of JANSTX010054987.1, read as the reverse complement.
ATGTAGGTAGATTTGTAAATATTCTACATAATCGAATATGAAAATTGTCTTCATATTTAAATTTTTTATTTGAAACTGTCTAAACTACAGGATAATTTAAATTCAAACTATGATTATGTTGAAATAGTAATTATTCAATGATTATTAGATTACACATTATATTAAAGGATTATACCTATTATACATACACAATTTGCAATTAGATTTCTAGTATACGTTGAGAATACTATTTTCGTATTTTCATTGAATAATTTTAATTAATTTTTTATAACTCAAATAAGTTATTTCTTGCAATAAACTCATATTAGCTAGCATATTTTAATGATACTATCCCTCATAATAATTGAAAATTGGTCAATTTAATTGGTCACTCAAAAAATTGATTTTGACTCAGCGTGAATTTTATTTTTACGCATTTGACCCATAGAACTTATACATTAAACTATTTGTTTGTAGATTTTCAACAATAAGGGTCAATTATTAATGTTCTTGTGCCCGGTGGTTCATATGATAAAGACGGTGTCGCCGTTTCGATTAATTGTACTCAATATCGGACATTCTGTTAAATATTTTTAAGGTTAGTTATTAGAAACCTGTAAATTGGGCAACCAATTTTATTTTTAGCTTGCATATTATATAATAATAGTATAGACTCTAATTTTGTAATAAATAAAATGCAATTTATTTTAGTTAGGCCACTACGAATAGGCAACAATATATTTTGTTTAAATTTATAATTTTACAATATTTTTATTGTTGTATCCTTTTATTAAAGTGATAAATATTTTTATAATTTTGTGATATACATAATTTTCAAAATTGTGACATGTAATTATAAAATTGATATCAATTCTATATATTAAATTTAATTGTGTCTTTTTAAAATTCATTAAAATATTTAATTTTGAATTTTATCTGTAAATTATGGTATTGAATTTAATATCAAATTCAATATCACCATCTAAAAGCAAAAATCTAATAGAATTATTTTATATCACATAGTAATGCAACGCCACGTAATGTCCAATGTCGTGGATTAAAATCAGTTTCAAAATCTATTGATCCAACATACTTTTGATCGGTACGTTGTGGTTTCCTATATATTGGACATTCATATAATTTTGGATCTTTACCAGCAGTTGTATTAATAGCATATATATAAATAACAGACATTTGTTCATAGAGAACTTTGGGTTTCGATTCAATAAGTTTACCACTACGTCGATCCAATGATGCACCTATAACAAAAAAAAAAAAAAAAACATATTTGTGACACCTAAATTCAAACAAAAAATTAATACATTGAATATGGGTGGGTGTATTATTGTTTAAAGTTCGACTATAAAGGGAACAGGGATGAATAAAGTGGACGATTAACTTTACCAAAGTTGAATGATCATTATTTACCTTAGCGTCACCATTTACTCTGTTGCCATACAAGGCAATAGTGGCATGTGTTCCAAATTAGTAATAATCTACATTGCATTCATAGTAACATAATTGTGTAAACATTTGTAACAGAAACTCACACGCGAATAATATTTACGTAGTAATAGGCTAAAAGTCATAATTTTATTTATCATATACTGATTATTAGAATATTCGAGTGATTACCCATTACAGATTTTGAGATTTTTTCTGCAGTAAATTAATGAACCTTATTTTCCTATCAAGATCATTAATACAAATTGATATTTTTTAAGATACCATTAGAGTGATTCTCAAGGACACTTTTCAAAAATGATTATAAATGGTGATTTGCTTTCGCATTATTATAGCATATATATTATATTTAATAATAGGAATAATAATGATTCATAATAAATAAAGATTTGGTATATGATAGATATTTACTAATGTATTTAATTAATTATATCATAAAATAGATAGACATTCTATTGGAAAGATCTGCATAATTTGTAAAGAAAAATGAAAGGAAAAAGGGAAAATTATTTTAAGACATAAACGTATATTTTATTTGAATATTTCTCAGATTGATGTAGGATATAAATTGTACATATTTTATGTGCATCTGGAAAGAACATATTTTGTACATTCATATGTCATACTGTCTCCTTTAAAACATGAAAAAACATTTCACAGTACAATAAAACTTTATCACCATTATGTAATTGTTGTATACGAACGAGTATTATGTCAACCAGATCCCTTTAAACTACAATGTATTATTTAAATAATTTCCCTTAAAATGTGCAATAATATTTGATACTAACTCGTTTTCACCATTTATTGATAATACTCGACAAGGTACTTAAATGCATATGATAACAAGTGTTTAATATTATAATAATGTAATTAATAATGGTTGTTTATTGCGCGCTTTTCGACAGAATGAATCAACAAAATACATAGCTAAGGATATAGAAAGCGACTGCATATTATCGATTTTATACTTTCCAGGTGATAAATCTCAATATTTACAATGTAAATATGGCAAATTATACATCCGTTTTTTTGTGTTTTGATGATATATAAATACATATTTAAATTCAATTCAAAAATGAATAATTAAAAAATAAAAATTTGATTACATTATTTCTGATGAAATCTCAAAGCATCATGCTTTTCAAATATATTTTGATCGTATATTTTATCATTTGTTAAAGGATCGTGTATACCAAAGTATTAATAAGTTTCATTTATATGTATGTTACATATGGTTCATGTGGGCACAAGAGGAACATTATTGATGACAAAATGAATATTGGTAGAGAACAAGTAGGGTTCAGATCAGATAATAATCTCACAATATAACAAATTAACTTGAAAAACATAACTTTGTCGATGTGTTGGCACAAACAAAGGCATATAGACTACGATTAAACTGCGATTAAACTTGAGCACTTATTTGGTAACAGAGGGTGATACTGAAATTGATGACGGATAATGCATACAAATGGCGTTTTTGGTGTTCGGAATGCTAAATGGAGTATGGCAGTAGACACAATTTTTATATAATTTCAAATTGAAGAATTTTCAAATAAAATTTGTTTCTCAGCACCTTATTATGGCTGCGTGACGTTGCAAGTGATAAACATCATCATGTAATAAATAAATTCAAATATTTATCAGTGGCTAGACGCATATTAAGAATATTTTGTCCAAATACAATATCAAATGATGATTTGTGGATAAAATTATTTTAGTCAGTAAGGTTTACAGTTACGGTATCAAAATTATTTGTTATATGTATGAGATGTCTGGATGGACTGTCGCAGACTATCATCAGTCTTACTCAACCCATCTTTACCTCCATGCGACATCACCGGTAACTCCATCACAATATTTGCCAGTAATGGAATGTGATCGTAAGTTGTATAAATATCTCACCAATAAACTAGGTAGCTGAAATTTATAATCGGATAATTGTAAATGATCTAAATTTTACGGTAGGTACACTTTATTGATTCTTGGATTATTTACTTTTATTGGAAGATAATTTTACCATTTTACATTGACGGATAATACAATTACAAAGATAAATAGTAAAATTCTATGTAGAAATAGAATTAAATATTGAAGTTTATATTAATTAATTTGAAACTATGAAGTTATTCGTTATGGGCAGTGGCCGTAATTTAAATTGTCTTAATGTAATGTGTATAATTAACGAATTAATTATGAAAATGTAATACAAAAATAAGTGTAATTGTGGTGTTATTAGATGAATCGAAATGTGTTGAATTAAATGTTTTGAACATTAATATTATTAATACTAACAAAGAATTTGTAAATAATCTTATATTGACAAATTCAAATATCAAAGTGAATGAGTGTTATTGTCGCCTTCTAAGCAATAACATATATTGAGAAATGTTAATTGTCGAATGACAAAATCAAATCGTTCCCATCTGCTAGTGTTCCTTTCGTCCTACCATTTAAATTATTTTTATTCACATATTCTATTCATTTATTTAAAATAGATATTATCATATCAATAGGTATATAGTAAAAACTCTGAAATAAATGATTTATACATTCTAATTAGAATATCGAATTAAAAGAAGTAATTTGCCATTAATCATAATCATATTTGATGAAAATTCATACTTTGGCGACAATAACTTAATTTACAAGCTAAAATTAAAATTTATATCTTTAAGATTAAATTTAACACCTTGTCGTGATATGAAATTAAGATTAATTGCATATTTGTAAAATATGTACAATATATTTAAAACTCAATTATTAAAATCATGATTTTCTATTTTTAAGTTTCAAATATTGATTTGACCATTTTTTCCAAAATAAAACAGAATTGTATATAGAATAAATTAATAGAATTTGAAACATGTTCTAGTAATTGAAAAAATAAAATCTATGCTGACCCCTTCAGTTAATTTTATATATATTCTTATGTGTATAAGAAATAAAGCAACAAGTTGAAAAAGTATATAGCAATTTGTGAGGGATGTTGTAGTTGTTTAACAGTGAAAAAAGTGGCGCTAAATGATAGAATTTAGGTGCTGAATGAAGAGTCATCTACTGTGGTTGACACCTAAATTGCATAATTTTCAACGATTCATCAGAATTGATTTCTGATTAACCGTAATGAAAAAAATATATTAAAATTTCCAACTTGACTAGATATTCTATATCACAAATACATAGCTTCATGCATGACTCAATAATTACTGATAAATTTTCTTATGAATTTAGTTTGTTATATGGGTTAACGAAATTTAATATATATGGGTCAAATGGTCTAGCTATTTTATTAAATAGATTTATAAATAGAAAGTTGAAAAATCGATTTATAAAATAAATAGTGAAGTACACATTTATCATATATAGCTGTTTTCGAATTTTAAGATGCAAATTTTAGATGTTTTAGAACATCTGTTGCATCAGAGAGTTTAAAAGATAATTATTAATTAAACACATATTTTTTTAGCAGAAAAATTACTTAAGAAAATATATGCACTAATATAAGGCTCTAGGGTATACATGGATCCTTTGTGTGTTTAGTGAAAAATATGCTTGACTTTTAAAGATAACATTTAAAAAGAAAGTATTTTTCATATTTTGAATCTTAGATTATATATGTACATATATTTATATATACATGTTAATAATATGTATATATAAATATATGTAAAGTAGTGTGTGGCGGCGAGCGGCGAGGCTGTCGCCACACATGAACCGCGAAAGTTTCTGAAAATATCTAAGAATTTTGTCAAAATTCAGCATAAAAAAAGTAAAAATAATAAAATAGTATTATAAGTAATAACAAATTTCCATTTTGCATTTTAGCTTTGATTTAAAATGAAATTAAAACAAATTAATAATTAATTTACAAAATACTCGTCTGTAATCGCATACTTTCCTCCTTCGCCGGGTAACAAACTATTAAATTTCATATTGTTGGTTTAGGTTAAAATAGTTGTTCGATATTAAGATACTTTGATGTTTGGTTAAAACTGAAACACTTGTTGAAAATTAAGTGTTTCCACATATTTGCTTTTTAACTCTGCCCTTGACCACACATGAAAAAAGAGTAAGTTTACGCGACTTCATGTCATATATAGTATGAATGGAAACTATAACTGAAATTTATATTTTATTAATCCAAAACAATGTGAAAATGTATCTCATATATTATATTCACTTTTCATTCCCCTTATATAAAATTATTTTACATATATAAACTACCAACGTTAATATCAATGTCATATGTTTTTATTAGATGTTTATAATCTCACATAAATATAGTGTCAACATAGCTAACAAGTCATAAGGATATGTAATCCAGCTTAAATATGCTCTTACGAAGGGTTCAATTTAGATTTAGTTATAATAATAATATGAGGACTTAAATGTTATATTTAAACATATATGAATAGGTTAAAGTTAAAGTTTACACATTCTCGTCCGTAGTCATTTCTATAAATTATAAATATAAATTATACTCGAATGTCTGTACATGAATATGCAAAATTACGAGTACATAATGTATTAGACTCTTATAGTAAAATAAATTTGTATTACATTGTTACTAATTTTATATTACCTTCCAAAAACAAACCATGAACATAAACACCTTCTGCTGGCGATTCAGAAATATCTTCTTTATTGTATCTTGTAATTTGATTCTGAAGTACAACTGAATCTAGAGCCCAACCCTTATGAGCCCGAGTAACTTCCTATAAAATAAAATTAATTATTTAAATAAATATTTAATTGTTGAAATAAAATAATATGTAATTTAATCTTAAATATAAGCCCCAATATATCAATATATGGTAGTTATACAAAATTTATAAAACAACATAAATAAACACAATTTAACTAAAAAACCAACAATTTGGATAATATACTGGATTTGCGGTAACAATATCTAGATAATTATATAATGAAGAATTTGAATTGAATGAATTACAGGGGGGATCGTGGGGGCCAGACGATATCACCACTCTGTTTAAACCACATGAGCTGAAGGCTCATTTCATCCAATTCAGGTACAATTTCTTCTAGCAGCCTCTAAGCAATAATATTTTCTGTAGTTCTTGTATGGATAAAGATGAAGATCTTTTTTTAAGAATTTTTAACAAGAGACATTCTAAATTCTTGCATATTACTAAGGTAGTAGTACATTTAAAACGACAAATAATAATCTTTGAAATTGAAAGAGATCGATTATATATTTAAAAAATATATTAAATTATATATATATGCTGTGTGTTCAAGCACAGAATAAGTAATGGTGTCGATGTCGTATGTGTCGACTGCTAATGAAGGAATAATCCAGAAACTGATTTACCTCAACGTAATAAAATACTTGTACATAATATTAATATCTACACATAATACACACCCCATTTATTACAGGAAAACTACAGAAGTTAGTAAAATTTTAAAAATAGTATTAGAAAGACTTCCGTCTGTGGATTATTGTTGCTAAATTCTTGGATGAGATATCTTTAATTTTCACGAAGCTACGGGCATTTGAAAGTGCAAAACCAGTATCAAACGCGAATATCTCAGGTCCGGAACATAAAATGCATATAGAATTTGTTGATCAAAAAAATTACCGACAATATTGCATAAATTGTTATGAGGACATTTTATTTGATACAGGCGTACTGTAATTTAATTCATCTGTCCACATTTGATCTCTGTACAAATAAATTATATAGGAAATGTTATTGCAAAAAAATTCATTTCGATATGTTGAAGCATAACAAAGTTATAGCGTACCGAACATAATTTTTAAAACTAAACAAAAATTCAAAATATAAATAACGCCAAAATGTCTGTGAATTAAAAGCCGCAATTA
>JANSTX010054986.1:0-10547 GCA_027564355.1 Penthetria funebris | reverse complement strand
ATTTTTTTCCCGCAATCAAACTTTTTTATAGTGTTTTAAATTAGTTTTCTTGGAACATAAGTAGTTAATACGTTAGTAATGGCGAATTGTATAGAAAACATTGTTGATAAGTTAGAATTATGTGTCAGTGTTTCTGAGAATATACGAATTATCGAAAGTTTTGATGATCAACCAAATGAATTTAAACCAAATATTGAGCAAGATCTTAACAAACTGGAATCAAATAATAACTTAATTAAAACAAATACAGAAGATGATGTACCTAACAAGTTTTATAATGACGCAAAAATATATTGGTCATCTATTGAACCAACCGTAAATGGAATGCTTGGTGGTTTTGAAAGTATCAACAGTATAGATGTACGTGGTTCATTAGCATTTTTGAAAAGTGTATTTAAATTGAAACCAGCACCTAAACAAAATACAGTATTAGATTGTGGTGCCGGTATTGGACGTGTAACAAAACATCTATTGATGCCATTATTCGATTGTGTTGATCTTGTGGAACAAGATGCAAATTTTTCAAATGCTATAAAAAAATATACTGGTGACACTACTAAATTAGGTTGTATTTATAATGAAGGATTACAAGATTTCGTACCTGTTATTAATAAATACGATATTATTTGGTGTCAATGGGTTTTGGGGCATTTAAAAGATGATGATTTAGTTGAATTTTTCAAACGATGCATGCCAAGTTTAACAAAACATGGTATGCTAATTTTAAAAGAGAATGTAACATCATCCGATAATGTGGAAATTGATAAAACAGATTCTTCGGTTACAAGACCACTATCAGTATTAAAATCGTTAATACAGAAAGCAAATTTAAGAATTGTTAAAATTGTTAGACAATTGAACATGCCGAAAGGTCTGTTTCCAGTTTACATGATTGCCCTTCGATCACTTTAGTTTCCAATAAACATTTCAAGAATATAATTTTGTATTGTAATTGTATTTTGTATATAATTAAAATTGTAAATATATACTAAAATAAATATTTGACATTACTAGTATATAACAGCTTAACAAAAAGTTTATTTTACATTTAAAATTTTATGCTAACCCAAGATTATTTTTTTCAATTTTAAGTTAGGATTTAAATTGTATTCCACAAAAATGAAATCTGCTAGCATACAGAACAAACATGGATGACAAATATGCATGGTATTGTCAGTATGATGTATTGATGGGATTCAATAATTAAATATTGTTATTTGTATGGGAGAAGAGGCTAACATAACACTCGAAACAATATGAATTGAGAATCAGCACAGATGTGTAACATGAACAAGAATGGTGAGCTTTTCACTTTTATCTTGAGATTGGTATGGTACAAATATTCATTCACATGTCATATTGGTTAAATACGCCATATGACAATTAGACGGTAGAGACATTGCCTGTTGGATGTACACGTACGCAGCTGTCTACAGTGATCACAATTTTGTTATAAGTTAGGTTCGTAAATTGGGAAGGTACCCTATATTGGTAAGTCAGCCTAAAACTGAGAAACGTATTGATATTGTTCGACTGAAGAAGAATGATATAAAGCAGCTGCAGCTTGAATATGATAAGTGGATAAATTTTAACAAAAAATACAACTTTAACATGCAAAACTGGTGATAATCTGCGCACTCAAAAGATCAATCGACAAATTTCGTTCATTGAAATACTTTTTGACAATTATACATATTTGCGTACATAGTCAAATGGTCTAAATATCAAGTACCCAAACCAAATTGGTATAAATGTACATTTGTGAGGTTATATACTCATTTGGTATAAAATATTCCGGACAAAACGTAAACAAAAATTTTCTTTTCATTATAATACATTTTTTTTTTTTTTTTCAAATAATAACAAAGATAATATGCGTTTAATAAGTGTTCAATACAATAATTATAATATAGCAGTTATTCTGATAAGTATATTTAACTGTTGTGAATATGTTTTAACACAGAAAAGGGCATTAATTGATGAAAATGGTTATATACTATATTGCCCTTGCATGGGTAAGTCAATGAATATTTAATAGCAACAAAATTGACTAAAGACTTGCATTTGATACTCACAATTTTATTTTTAGGTCGTTTCGGTAATCAAGCAGATCATTTTCTAGGTAGTCTTGGTTTTGCTCATGGTATAAATCGAACATTAGTTCTTCCACCATGGGTAGAATATCGAAAAGGTGAACTTAAATCTATACAAATACCATTTGATAAGTATTTTAAAATTGAACCATTAAGAATTTATCATCGTGTTATAACAATGGAACAGTTTATGAATGAATATGCATCAATTATTTGGCCACCCGATAACCGTATATCATTTTGTTATACAGAACGTAAAAGTCTGTACGATGAAGATACAAAACCAAGTTGTAATGCTAAAGATGGAAATCCGTTTGGTCCCTTTTGGGACACCTATAATATTGATTTCATCGATTCCGAATATTATGGACCATTACATTATGATGTACATCATGGAAATATGGCAGAAAATTGGCATAAAAAATATTCACCAAAGAAATGGCCAGTTATTGCATTTACTGGTGCGCCAGCTACATTTCCAGTTCAATATGAAAATCGACATTTACATAAATATATGCAGTGGTCGGATGATTTACAAAATGCAGCAAAACATTTTATCAAAAATACGATACCAAAAGGTGCCTACATTGGAATACATTTGAGAAATGGTGTCGATTGGATACGTGCATGTAATCACATTAAAGATAGTCCAAATCTTTTTGCTGCTGCACAATGTTTGGGTTATCAAAATGAAAATGGCAATGCTACAATGGATATGTGTATGCCACCAAGAGATCTAATCGTTAGACAATTAAAGAGACAAATAAAAAAATTCAAGGAAATGCACAAAGATAATCCAATACGATCGATATTTATTGCATCCGATAATAATCACATGGTACATGAAATTAATGATGCGCTGCAACGAATGAAAGTTAGAGTTATTAAAATGGAAATTGCAAATCCACATTTAGATTTAGTTGTACTAGGTTTGTCTAATCATTTTATAGGTAATTGTGTGTCATCGTATTCAGCGTTTGTGAAACGGGAACGTGATGCAAAGGGATTTGCAAGCAGTTTTTGGGGATTTCCAATTGAAAAGCATTATGGATCAAATAAACGAAGGTCGGCGCATGAAGAATTGTAGATATACTATGTTCAATGTGTCTTCATTCTTTGTTTATTATATAAAGAAAATGAGTCACATTACGTTAACTAGTGCTAACATCTATGTGTTCTCATTACCTATTAATAATTAATACAATTTTTAGTTATTGTGATATTAAATTTTAGATCAGTAATTAATAAATGTATTCATATATTTAATTTAAAATATAGTTTTTCTTATGCTACAGTAAAACTAATGAATGTAATCTTCACATATAAATATAATTAGATGTTGTCTTTCTCATACAGTCAGTCTTACATTAATTGATCAGGAATAAATTTGGTTAGCAAAGTTAATTAATTAAATATAATATCAATATATAATCGAGTAATTTTAAACAGAATCAAACATTGTGTTAGCTTCGTCAATATATATTTACCATTATTTTTATATTATGTTAACTTCACGCTATAAAGAGGATATACCGTTATCAGCAACTGCTTTAGTTCGACATTAATGTACAAATTGCAAAAGTTTATATGCTATAACTAGAAGATAGGAACTGGTGAATGAAAATCTCACCAACAAAATAGGTTTTACCGAAATATTTGAATTATCAATTACGCGTGTTTTACTTATACCACTTTATGTGACCTTGTGTTGTACATGTTAAGTTAGTACGAAAGGTTACTTAAAAAATATTTTACCAATAATGAATATAATTTTGGTTCTAATGGAGTATCAATAGAATATTTATTTAAATAATAATATATTATATTTATCACAATTTTTATTTGGATTGATAATTATCATTCTTCTAACGGTATCAGTAGAATGATCAAAAGAATATTACCAGCCATCCTTTATGTAAATATATGTACACTTTATATGCATATTCATCTTATTTTACATTTATGTATAATAACTGAAAATAAACTTCAGAGAAATTAAGAGAAATTCATGATTCTTTGAACCATACAATACTATCTAACAATATATTTTAATATGATATAAATATATAGATGCTGTACATATTGCTACATTAGATGTATTAAATAAAAAACAGTCAGTTGCAAACGTTAATGTTTGTTCTCCACTGACACTCAGTATAATTTAAACTGATAAATTATCATGCGTTAAAAAAAATACAGTATTCCAATGACATTAATAAAGCAGAACGTCCTACGTCTAACTATTAACTAATATTATCAGTAAATGCTGCTTAGTATCAGATTGGGTCTAACTGGTCGACTTGAAGATCTTGACTTCATTCACGACTATTGTTTGCAAACTGAGTCGGATATTAGAGTGAAATTGGAACGATTTGTGAAATACAGCTCACAAGTTAGTCTAAAAATCAATGTTTCAATGACTAATTAAAATTGGTACGTAGAAAAGGTGTTCACTTGCAGTCAGCGGTGAAGCAATAGATGAAGCGGAGGATTTCCAATATTTGGGATTTTTTTTTTTGACAATTGATGGTGGTGCTGAAATAGATGTAAAGCTCCGTATACAAAATGCTCGGTAAATGTTTGGTATGCTGAATGGATTCTGGTGGTCGTCACAAATTTCAAAACATGACTGCGAAACTTGGAAGCTGACAAATAACATCGTCTCACAAATTCCTGAGGCGCATACTAACACTTTTCTGGCCAAACACAATATCGAATGAGAATTTGTGGAAACTATCAGATCTGTAGGAACAAAATTGTCAGTCAAAGAAAGTGGAATTGGATTGACCATACACTGAGGCGACCGGTCGGTGATATTGCAAAATGCGCACTTGAGTGGAATCCGCAGGGTAGTAGAAGACCCGGTCGCCCGAAAACAACGTGGCGAAGAACTGTTATGGTACCAGCAGAAGGGGATGAAGTGAAGTGAAGTGAAGATGTTGGCCGAATATCGTGAAAAATGTCAGTTATTCGTTAACGCCTTATGCTTCTTGCCTGTAGTAAGGGTCGAGATGATGATGTTGAAGATGAAATTTCAATGTGAGCAATATTTTTAAATGTAAAATCTATTTGAATCTATGTCCCCGATGAGATATTGAGAACCGTAATGATTCGTAGTTTGATAAAGAATTGACTAAATAAAATAATTATTAAATTGATTAATAGCAAAATTTGATGGCAGCACATTTGATGATGTAGAAACTACGGCAAATTGACTAACTCTTTTACAAAATTTTTGTTATTGTGTTAATATTTAGTCAATGCGTAGAGTAATTGATTTTAAAATTACGTACTTATTAATAGTGCTGCACGATTTCTGAATAAAGGTTACATGCGCTAAATGTTATTGTATGTACGACCTCGCCATCACACACCATAAGCGATTTCACGCTTAAAATTGAGTCTTTGAATTTCGGCAGGGATATTTAATCTATACGATGTGTATTTATAAAATTATGAATAATTGTCAATAAAAGTGACGTCACGTTATCGTGATCCATACTGTTTGTATTTATAAATACAGTAAAAAGCGAAAATTTCTATAATCTGAGTTTTGAATTTAACTGTACGAATGAATAACTTGATATAAATTCATACATAACAATATTTATTTATTTTTTTTATTAATCTGCCTTTTTATTTTAGTTTTGCTATATTGTTGATGTATTTGCTGTATTGCTGTATTATAATATAATACATATTTGTATTTTATACTGAAAATAAACTTATAAACAGAAATACATACGAATGGGAATGATACAAGGTAAGTTATATTATAATTTTATTATGTAGATTTTCTAGTTTTACAATAAACTTGCGAAAATGATTGCATCTATTTCGTTTTTGAGGCGAAAAACATCAACTGAATATTTTAAATGATGTGCTTAATTTAAATTTGGGAATTAGAATTTTAATTCTCTCCATCTTCGTCTAATCATAGTCGGCATATAATTTGCACAGTTGTTAATTTTGCAAAGCAGTTTCGGCTTAATTAATTCAACGCTGATGAAGTATTAATATACTGATGACCTCTGTTATTTTGAAGAAAACAAAAAAAAAAAAAATACATTTATAGTTAGAGTAGATACAAGTTTTTTTTTCCATTTATTTAAATTTTATATTATTATGGTCGATATATGGCATAAGAAAAAATATATTTATGTATATATCGTGCCTATGAGAGCAAATAGCACAAACTTCAGTACTTTGTATCACCTTTTTCTAATAATATTATAAATAAGTACAAAATTTTTTGTGAATGGTAAATAACATAATATTGCATAATTACTTGTATATATATATACACAGTGTATATGATTTCTCAAACAGGTCGAATAATTGTAGTTCAACTAATGATTTCACATTTTATAAATTTTGAATTATATACGGCTTAATGCTACGTTGCCAGTACACCTTCAGTATTTATGTTGTTTTACTAAAACAAGGAATGTTTCCCTAATGGAACAGTTATTTCTTATACATTTGGTGGTTGTTTCAAACTTTATTTTGATGGATAATAATACGTTTATAAACGAATATTGATTATTGAAGATTTTAGCATCAATTTTCTTAAATTACATCTATGATGAACAATAATTAACGAAAATGGAAAATAAAATATATGCATGATACAACCATATATATATATATGGGTATAACTTGAATTGGACAAAATGTATGTTCCGAGGAGAACTATATACGAAAATAATGATATAGAACATTAACAACAGAAATACTGTGTTTCCATCTGCCTACTTGTTTAGATATCTTTTGAACACGATCATTTCTAATTGCCCAAATAATTTTGAAGAACGAAGATTAGAAATTGTGAGATCTTTTAACAACAACGTTATATCATCATTATATTGTGATCTTGATTCGTACATCTTTTACGTGTATAAGGTTACGTATTACGGTGGTAGTATGTAAAAAGTTATAGTTAACCTACAACTTCATTAGTCACTAAAACTAATTACACGTATATTAAATGTCAGGTATTGTAGAAAATTGAATAAGACATAACTATTGGAACAACATTGGAACAAAAATCATTGAATTTTAAATTTTTATACCCCATCAATGACATTTCAATCTGTATTTGCATCTTACATTTTAATAACATAAAACAAGAGTGTGGTAAATTAATAGTCAGATACGATAAACATTCGTATTTTGTTAATTTTCATATAATGTATTGTAGAAGTTATATACATAAAATATATAAGTCAAATGTTGTTAAGGAAGTTGTATAAATACATAAAATAATTAATTTACTATTATTACTACTAATATTGTTCAGATTAAATAATTATTCGGATGTACTCGTATGCTCATATTACAAAATATTTTAATTATTTAAGCCAAAAAGAATATATGATTTTTTAAGATTTTATTAAATGCAGAGTCCGTCAGTTCGAAGTGTTACCAATTAAAAATACAGTAGTTTTGTCTTTTATAAATATTTTTAATTATATATTTTAAAATGCATAAAATTTCATGAAAAACATCTTACAATATGATCACTGTTTTGACGTGAGTGATGGCAACAGGTCTTCCAATGATTGCATCGTTCGCTGCACAAATGTGAATCTGTGGAATTCGTTGCAATTCCCGCTGACTTCAATGTGTTCTAATTCTCATATTTTTTTTTGTTAGCATGTTGGATTATGGTAACAACTGAACCACATGTTGCATTATGGTAACAACTGAACAACATGGTGTCATCTGGGTTAAACCGGTCGCATTCAACATTTTAACGTTTCTGACAACATTTATCTATTATCGCAAACTGACATGAAGGTGAAATTTGAAAGTCTTATTAAATTAGTTTAGAAATTAATGTTACAAACATGAAACTAATGAAGATTTGTACATCGAGGTCATGTTCCGTTACGGTCAATAATGATAAAATATATGAAATAGCGAACTTCCAATATTTTGAAATACATGATGGTGCTGAAACAAATTTTTGATATGCTAAATAGTTAGTTGTCACAAATTTAAAAACAATCCAAATTCACGTATTTATAAAACCTAATTGATTATCGATGTTATTGTTTGGTAGCGAAATCGATAAATGACATTGAGTCAGAAGTCAAAATTTACAAGATACACAATTGAATGGAATTCTTAGGGTAAACAACGAGGCCAATAATCTAGTATCAGTGGTTTGTGGCGAAATGAATGTAGTGGACAGAGATCGTAAAAAAATGACGATTGTTCGTTAACGCTCTACATGCTTTCTCGTGGAGTAATGGCCGAAATGATGATGATGAATTTTATTTATGAATCAAAATTATTTATGTAGACATAGAATGTAACATTTTTACAATGAATTCTAATAGATAAATAAGTAGCTATAGTTAGATAATGTTTGTAATTGGATAATCCGAGCATTATTCTAATAAAATCGATAATTAAATCTGGAATTTTATTATATTCTTCACCCAATTGGGACATGAACCCATTCTATATTATTTAAAAAAATCTATGTTTCTTGTAAACTTTTTTTTCACACGTATTGTAGTAACTTGACTTTTTACCAAATGTACGTTAGAAGTGATCTTGATTCTTCTCATTCTGACGAATGATCTCTGATTTATAGCTGTAATAAATGGTCATACAAAATATTAGCCAGGTGTAAGTGTAGACAGAGTGTTCCGTAGATATTTTTTAATAGATTCCTTATTTTTACAATTTAAATTTTCCAAAACGAGAAATACTATTTCTATTTATACTCGTAAAACATAAATACGTAACATTTAAATATCGTGAAAAATATCGTAAAATTTGTTTACGTACACAAATATAATAGTCATTTATGTTCTCTTTAAATATATTATTTATTTGTTGCTATAAATTACTGCTCATTCACTACTTTGCAGTTTGACGTCACACAATTTAATTGCGCATAGGTGTATAATACGTCATATTCAGAAGAAAAACCAAGAAAATACATTTACGTCAATTGAAAAGTGCACTGTTATCGGTAATAATGTTGAAGGTTAAAATTGTTCCTTTTTTTTGTTTGTTTGCCTCTAATCAATACTTACAAATCCCATCCCTTATGATAGATACTATTAACGTAATGAACATTCTTTTTTTTATGTTTTGATCATGTACTTGCGCATTTCGATTTTAGGGATTCCCCTTCTGTATAATATGCTTATAGATAATAGATTTGTTTTCATTTACAAGGTATTTGAATAATGTTATACGGACTATATACACTTAAAAACAAAAGTGATTAAATCATTGTATACACACAATGTTTATAAATGTTAGTGATTAACATGTACAAATTATCGACAGGATTTGTATAAAACCTGAAGTTACTGCATCTCTAACGTCTGCAGTCTAAATGTACTTGTAAAAAATGTAAAACTCTCAATGATATAAATATAGACACGACGAATTACTTCGTGATCTTGTATTATATTCGTTCCAAATTTGACATTATCTTTCTACACCTTGTTGATGTTTTGGTATCTTCCATTGCTCAAAAGTGTCTTTTGATTTTATTGAGAGTAAAATTCTGCATATAATTGGTTTATGGATATGCATCTTAACCGTTGCGTTTTACAATGAAAAGAGCAGCCAATGGGATAGTGAATAATCAAATAATTAATACCATCATCTTAACTTTTATATAGACCGTCCACGCCATTGTTCACGACTTTTAACCTGAATCTGCACTTCATTCGTCATCTTACTACTAGCACCAGCCTCACTAAGTTCTCCACCATGTTGTTTTTAATCGATCTGATCTTTTATTACAATTTGATATGAAACTACGCAATTAGAGATTTCGTCAAATTTGTGTTGATTGTCATCCGCCCACTTGGCATTCCGAACACCTGCCGTGCATTTTGTATACGTAAACTGCTTAAATATATATATTAGGTGAACCTGCGAACTTACACCTCACTAGTCGTTTCAGTTTCTGTCGCAATTGTCTCTCAGTTGTTGCCAACAAGTATTATGTTGTCGACAAAGTCAAAATGTTCAAGTCTATTGGATAGACCCGTCGCATATCAGTCGTTGTCATAACACCATTTAAGACAAGTAGGAACAAGAGTGGCGATTAAATTCATCACAAATGTAGGACTCAGAAACTTGAATTTACGGGCGCTTATTAGCAACCAAATAGATCACATTATTTTTTGGTAAAAGGTGAGAAAATTCTACACGAAAAGAAAAAGTGTGTCTTAAATTGATCTATTTCGTTTTCTGATTCAAGAATAGTAATCAAAAATTCAATAATTTTTCAATTGAAACAATTTTTTACTTCACTTCCAAAATGATTGAATCAAGAATATTTTTTCTTCAATCAAAAAACCATTATGTTGCATAAATTAAAAAAAAATATGTTTACTTGAAACAAGAGAAACTTATAATTGGTTACCAATTATTGGAGGCCCTGGAAATTGTTTAACGGATCACAACATAATATAT
>JANSTX010054985.1:0-10547 GCA_027564355.1 Penthetria funebris | reverse complement strand
ATATATTATGTTGTGATTCGTTAAACAATTCCCAGGGCCTACAATAATTGGCGATGCCAATTATATTTCTCTCGTTTTTATTATTTTTAAATATATTATGTTAATGTGGAATATTTTTGGTTTAATTGTTAATAATGATATTTTTCATATATACTTTGCACGTATATGCTCTTTCTTAAACATTCAACCACAATATATACTTATAATCATTTCGGATGATACACCACATCACCAAACAGTAAGCTTAAGTGTATATAAATGTTACTTTCTTAGATTCTCCATAGCCCATATGCTGATCTTTTGGTGATTTGCGTAGCCATTTAATTGGCTCTAAATCTTGACAAACAGTGTGCGTTTGTTAGGTAATCGCAGTGTCTATAAAAACTATTATTATCTATTAGATGGGTTTATCATTTCGCTGATTAGCAAATTGTACCAAAAATACATAATTTTGGTTATATGCATCTAATCTGTTGAATAGAATATCGACGATATGCTCGACGAGTCAAAACAATAGACCGTTAATTTTCGCAAAAAAGCTCAACGAATATGATTTGTTGTTCGATTGTGTATTGTTGCCTTTTCGAAATAAAAACACTTAAAAAATTAAATTACAATTAAACGTCATAAGGAATTCAAACCCTAACATTCAAATAAATGTGGGTATTTATGGCCAATAAACAAATCGTTATGTCTACACGTACACATGTCAATTAATGAATTTTGTATATTTATTTACTTTTTTCTGTTCGATCGTTTTTCATCATACCGTACCAACGTTGATTGTTCCACGTCTGCAAATTGTATAATCACTTGTTTGCTCTATGACAAAACCATTGTCGACCATTCTTCTTGTACGAAAAATTAAAATACTCATGATGGTTTTCGTTCGATGATTTTTTATCATTTTAAATGGGGTCTAAATCAATAACAATGTGACGTTTAAGTTCGAAACATACCGTTAATCACCTGTTTGGGTATTTCATAATAACCGGAAAACCAACAAGTTGTTCATACTCACAGCGTTTAAAAAAAAAACAAAATTATTGCTTACTTTTTTAATGACTTGGGTCATATAGTTGACAATAGTAGAACTGTCAATGATGATTGGTATACAAACCCTGTTATCAAGAATAAATTATGTTAACGTCTGATGTTACCGGTGAAGTATATAAATCACATGTTTTGGTCATACCAACTTCTGGAATAAATGCTTTTATAATTGTTTTAAGGTAAACACAAAAATTATATTTTCAAATTTTTAAACATTATTTTATAAAATTAAAAATAAATGCAAATCCATTTGAAATTGCAATATTTTGTGTGATGATCTGGTTACATCACGTCCGCCATCATTACGAAATAGAATTGATAACAGTTTTTTCTAGCAGATTGCAACACAAAATGTACTTTCGTCCAAATATTGGTACTGTGTCAATTCAATTCAATTTTTCAATTCACAAATCCTTTATTGCATACATGTAGTAACACAGTAAAAAGTAATATTAACGTTGTCAAAAAAAGAAGAGGCATCGTGCTCGCGACACTTATCGATCATTATGCTAAGTTAAGATTTAGTAAGATGTGTTTTTATAATTATACATTGTGCCGATGGAATTTGAATTGCGACTATAACTGGGAAAAAAGGATTACAAAATCAGCTTATTATAAGTATTGGTGATTATGGAATATTTAAACATTAACTACAATAAAATTGGCATCGATGATGTTCACTCGGGTATTCAAACATACAAAGTAAGTACTTGCTTTGAAACATATCAAATTCAATATGTGTCAATTGCGATTACTGTGATTATCTTCGACATATATTATTTGTGTGTATCTTCAATTATTTTTTTTATTAATTGAAATGATCAAATATTAATAAATATGATATATAGCCCGAATTAAAAGATGTGCAATGACACGATTGAGTTTGTTCATCAATCATGAAGTATTTTGATGACATGCTAATATTTAAATTTGCAATAAAATTTGAACTTTAAGACTTTCTTCCAATAGACGATTGTGTTCAATTTTGAAAAATTTGCATAAAAGATTTAATTTAATTTAATTTAATTAAAAATTGTGTGCATCTTTATTATAACTAATTGTTTCTGTTAAACGGATGATATGTTACAGAGTCCGTAACCTTTAGAATTCAAGATTTTGCATTATGTTACTAATTTATTTTAATCAAAATAAATTTTCAAATATGATTAGTCTATACAATTTTAATACCTTTATGGATTCGTGACTGAAAGAAAAGTTAGTACTTAACAAGCTTCAGCTATGTATTTGAATGTGATACATACAAATGTATATCATTTGTGTTTTTCAGTATTTAAAAAAATATGTTATTTTCCTGTACGTATTTAAATAAATGAGCAAAAAATATGTATAAACAAAGATTATGTAATATGTATAGCAGTATTTATGAAGTAAAATTCAATTTGCAGAACACTTCCTACGTGTTCAGATACGTATACGTGATGCATACAAGCTATATATTTGCAAGATGTTGAATGTGTCCAATTGCAATATTCAAATTATTTGTTGGGACTCTTAATATTTGCATTTGAGCAAATATATCATAATATAAAAATTTTCTTATGTAGAAGGGCATATGCGACCAGCAATTAGCGAAAAGATTTGTATTTGTTAGTCAACAAAATCGATTTAATGTAAATATCTGATTTTGAAGATCACATTTCAATATCACCTTAAATTTGTACATTAACAAAAAAAATACTGTTTTATAGTTACGTCTCTCATTTATCTAAAATATTACATTCCTGATAATTCAGGATTTTACACATAATATAATTCTATTATGTGTGATCATTTATATGCATAAAGTCAGTTTTGTCATTATTGTATACACAAAGCGTACATGAGTAATTAAATGAAAAAAATAGTATTTAATTTCTATTTCTATTTATATTTTTTTTTCTAGCAAATGTTGTCTATTATTATAATGCAGAATGTATGACAGTAAGACAGACTCATACATTTTTAGTATTCCTTTTTTCCCAACTTTTTTCGTATATTCTAGATAATTTTAACATACTTGTTTAGGTGAACATAATGCCATTATCCCGGCATTGGTTTGATTAAAATTGTAAAATTCTCTATAACAAAACAAGAAACCATCAAAAAGAATTCTAAATCTGAGCCATTCAAATTTCTTGGAAAAAAAACAATAACTCCAATATCTGTTCACTGTCGTTATACAGTAGTTCCGTTCTATCTCCTACTAAGTTTCTAATTTTTCTATTATCATTCTTTTATCACTCACTTCAATTCCAAATTACACTTATGCTAATGATTGCACTCTGCTAATCATTATTATTATTTCAATATAAGGACAAATGGTGAAACTATGAACTACACTCTTAACAATAATTTAAAATTTTTCTTTTTGATTAAGTGTGTGCTAATCTTGTAACATTCAATTCAACTAAGACGTAACCAAATTAACTATCGCATAAGTAATTTGTTTATACATTTTAATGGACATTTGCCGCTTTGCTCTTCCGTATTTAATTTTTTTTTTGTAACACTTACATTCTAAGTTGTATATTGAACGTGACTGAAAATTCTAGAAGTATACGTGATTTCTCACGTCTTTAGTAACAGTATCATTACGACATTTGGATCGGTACTTCTGCGATCACCCTTAAATTCTTCGACAGAAATCAAAGACAAGCTTTTCGGTTTATACAGTAGATTTGCAATTGTTTTGTTAGGATCACAATAATAGTATGTTCAATATTCCGGCATTCGCTCTAAACAGTCGACATGCTCGATTGTCGCTCTTATGTTCAATTAATTTTACATTTGGTCACACAATTAAATTTCAATACAGTTTCATATCGCTCTCTGTTTCGTCTATGGCAAGATGTTTTCTAAATGGTCTCCAAAACAAATGTTCACAAAATTTTGATATTAAGATTGTATTTTTCGACTATTGTTCAACAAAGTAGGTAACTAAGGATTTATGCTTAATTCTACTAAAATCTTCAAATATAAAACCGCATAATTGGTCTTATATTTTCTATACTTGGTAAATTTCAGAGTTTACATTTCATGCACATTAGAAATATGGTAAAGTAAAATCGCATTACCACCCTATGGGCTAATGTGGTGCCAGGTTTTGATGAATAGTTGTATTTACTTCTCTGTCAGCAATCAAAACATTTTCACTCTCATCTTTTATGGATGAGATAGAATGTATGTCTTTGCCTGCAGCATTTCCTTGTGCAGAAATTTTTTATATTGCGTTTTGATCGCCAGACTCAATACACTCATATAGCTGATTTGTGGCTCAAGATTTGGGAATAGCTATCGCTCTTCTTATTTTCCGTTTTTTTTTTTACATTTCTAAATCGTCACTGGAGTGAGTTTTTTGTGAAATTTTGTATGATGTATTCTTTCTCGTCATATTTTTCTAAACCTCTCGGTATCTCACAAATATGCAGAGAACTTACTGACATAGTAAGGTATTTTTCCGAATTCTCTTTGCACAGCATTTGTCATTCCACATAACCTCCGGATCACGATCATCTTGAAAATTGCAACTTAACTATATTTAAAAAGCGTTTTTGTAAGACGATCATTTCGTACATGTAACTTAAACCACTTTGTTTTTTCAATGTCGTCCTGCTGCTTGTTTTTAAATGTTTCTTTTCGAACGATTGTTGCTACTATAGCAATCTGTGCTGTGAAGTAAGCGGTTAACCAAGTAACACCTTGCAGTCTTCAAAATATTTCTAATTAAGTCTATCACATAGTATTGTCCGTTATTAGGTGTTCCTCTTTTTTTGCAAAGTAAGTGTTTACTATAGTCAAATTATATGCCATTACCAATTGCAAAATATAATCACCCTGAGAATTACTATTGCCAATTACTATAGCCACTATAACAAACATTAAAATTAAAATGTTTCTTGCAAATATGTTGTCCGTTATTAGGTGTTCCCTTTTTTTGCAAAGTAAGTGTTTACTATGGCCAAATTATATGCCATTACCAATTGCAAAATATAATCACCCTGAGAATTACTATTGCCAATTACTATAGCCACTATGACAAACATTAAAATTAAAATATTTCCTGCAAATATGTCCATTTAGATGACCCATAATCAGCCTGATTTCTTGTTATTGGAAGACCGTGTAAAACCGATACATTCTCAAAATTCCATCTTTGTGAATTCATCGGATCCAATTTGCGGAGCACATACCGCAATAATATTCATGATTGATTGATTATCTAATAATGTATTTAAAGACATATTATTCGAACGTTTAGTCTATCTACAGACACAACCATTTACTCAATGCTTCTGCCAACAACTATTCGTACACCGTTTTTAGGGCTTTCATCGTTATAACAAAGCTTATAGCCATGTCCTATAAATTTTGCCTTGGCGCTTTCCATTTAGTTTCTTGTATAACTACTCTCAAAATTTTACATTCTGAATTGACTTCACTTTTGATACTAACTACCGGAGATTCAATTGGGCGAGTAGTTTACCTCCGGAATTCTTTACCAAAAGTGAACTCATTTCATATTTCTACCATAATAAATAATAAATAATTTCCTTTCTCTCTTCTTTCTTCTATTTGACTTTTGTTTTACTGCCGGCAATCGCCTTACGTAAAATCCGTAACCAAACTCATTAGAGCTTGTGATGCCATGGCTATTCAATTTCAACAATTTTCACCATTCTCATTTTTACAGAATCCTGACTAATCCTGTGGGTAACTCGAAGCCGCACATGTTTCTATATATTGCCCACGAGTTTCTGCACTAATTTTATGTTCGGCTATTATCGAATTGGCAACAATAATAGCCTAGACTATATTGCTTTGGTAATGGCGGGACAATCGCCATGTTGCGGTGATTTTCAGTGGCTCTAGATTTAAACTGTAATATATTAGCCGCATATTCTCCTAGAGCCTCCAATCACGATATGGATGCCTTTTAACGTCAATTCCCAGGTCAAAATTAATATTCATAGTAACCTTAACGTTAATTATTCACTTTATTTTAATGCGAATATATTGAATTATGGTGTATTCAACAATCGAATTCAATTTATTGATTATAAATTTATATTGTAATTTTTTATAAACTTCACATTTATAAAAGGCTTTAAAATCATTTGTGACAAAATTTGTTTTAGTTAGTGATGTAGTAGTGATGATATTATGTCTTTACGTATACAAATACACAATATGGAATCGTATGATTTTATTTATAAATAAACATTAAACATATTATAAAAAGTACATATTAGTTGTATACGATTATTCGTTTATATATTTTTTTTTCTCCATTAAAAATGACGTGTTATCTTTAATTCGTTTATGACTGAGTTTTATATGTCTTTATTCAAAAAGCGTAGAAAGTATTACTTGAGTTTGTGCATGTACCGACTAATGTTTTGTATTACAAAAATGTTAAAAGTTGACATTTACAAATATTACAAGATAATATATTTCAGTAAAAACATTCATGTAATCATCATCTTAACCTTTACGCCCCAGAGGTACACCAGGATGACATTACGAAGTTAATTTGTCGTTGCTAACGTACATGTCATAACCGAAAAAGAGCACTAATTTCTAAATATACAATGAAACGTGTAGTTGTTGATCGATTTAATATTTGAATAATTTGTTATCGTCCACACGACCAAACGCCATAAAATTTGACATCTACGTGTTTCCGGTTGTTGTATGTGTCACCTCAAAATGTTAGACAGTCACTAATTCTATATATGCGTCAAGTTTTTCTTAATTTATAAAGACGCATAAAATATATTTGAGTTGACTTAATCTAAAGAGACAATGTACATATGCTTGTTAATGAATTATTCATAATTGAAATTACCTCTCTTTGTGAACTAATGCATATTTTCGTTGTTATACCATAACTTACAACTTAAAGACATAAGACCTTGGAACGACAGATAATAATAGGTTCACAGCAGAAATCGTCTACAAGCTGTTTTTCAATTTCTAATTTTGACTAAACTGCACCAGTTTCATCGGTTTCAACTTTTGTTCGATTTGCCATCGTGTCCTTGTCTAATTAGAGGATTTACAATGCGAGTTACAAGTATTCAGTATATGTTGATCGCATCGACAGTTTAGATGGTATTCCATAACTTTCTAGAAATGGTCGACATCATACCAATACCAAAGAATGCATGTTTGAAGTCGACCAGTAACATATACCATTGCAATGATATTTGCCATTCAATCGACTGTTCAAAAATTATTAATTAGTTAGCCCTTTTTGGATATTTAATTATCATTAGCATATTATCAGATAATTAGACCACTAATAATGGGATCCAATATTGTTTTGTATTTGTGTTACAACAAAATATAGGTTAATTCAGATAATCCCTATATTTTTATTAGCATGATAATTTTTTTAGGATCATAAAAAGAAATCAATTACTTCTGTATGTACATTGTGTACACCTATGATTTGCGTTATGACAACCTCCTTTTATCACGATATTTAGGTCAAGTACTTGAATAGTCATTTATGTTAGTTGTTCCGTTGACTTTTTATTGAAGTTTTATTCCAATATTATATAGACGCTATTCTATTCGTATATATGCTTTATAGTGACCTATCTTTTGTTGCGAAATTTAAATCAAGTACGCTGTAAGCAGTCATATTCTGTAGTCTCTTTATTGCAATTTTCGTCTTTTCTTCATGGGTCTTCTGTAAAATTAATAGTTACATTTTGTTTACATACTTTTATGTGAATAGTCTATTAATCTTTATACTTATGTATTTCACTGAAATGCTGTTCTACTATGTCATTAATGTGGGACTGAGTATTAATATAATTATAAGATTAATTGAATAATTTCTGACCAAATTGTGAAAATTATTTTATGCCTCCAAGTCACTGTTGTTTAAAATGTGAACTTTTTAGAACGTGACTAAACTACGTGAAATTTTTTCCAAGATTGTGTACCTAGTAACTAACTATTTTTACTAAAATTATAATCATTTTGAATACATTGTTTATTAATCAATTAATATGATAATGCTTCATGAATGTCAATATGAAGGTTATTTACTGATAATTGTATTCATATGTTTTATTTTAATTTCAAATTTAGCATACTCTAATGTAATCAATTAAAATAATGAATTGCAAATTAATGTTTAGTTTTTTTGCTTTTTAAGCAACGATTAACTAACTTAACTTTGTTTTCCCATTGTTATGTGTTACTGAACGAGCATATTTAGCTTCTCAATTTGTTTGTTTGTTTAGCAATTAAATAAGATATTATTATCAACAATAAAACACAGTTGCTGGGATATATAATTTTTTTACTTATGTAGATAAGATATTAATGGAAATATATTCATAACGTTTATGCATTAATATATGAAAATATATTAATGGTAATATATGTTACGCAACGAAAGTAGTGACCGACAAAAATATTTAAGTTACACTACCATTCTATATCTCGTTGAAATTTCCCATGGCTGTGTCAATGAATAAAGCGCTCAATTTTCTTCTTCAACGCGTGTAGTGGTCTTGCTGTCATAAACCTAAGACTTCGAATTAAGCCCAAAGAAAAAAGTTCAACGGCGTTAAATCGCATGATCTGTGCGATCAATTCTGATTACGAAATCGGAAAATTACACGACCAGAAACTGACTGAATTGTTTCTCTGGCTGTATTGCAAGTGACGCTGTCTTGTTGAAACCACATGTCATCGACATTCATATCTTGCAATTTAGGTAATGGATTATCAGGTCACCGTTAATTGTGAGTTCCTTTTATCAACCCAAAATCCGCACCAAAAACAGTGACACGATGTGGATGCATTTGTAAATTGTAGTTACTAATTAAAAATATCGCTGCGCTACACGAAGAAAACAACGCATTTTGTTTTTTTTTTGTGAAGCGCATCATTTTTAATAATCCGCAAAATCCTCATTTGGTTTTAAACAAATTTCATTTGATATGTTATGAAATGTAAAGTTTGTGAAGTATTGCCTGGATGTGTTATTATGTTGTTTTATATTTATGCCAAAAAATCTAGAATTTTATACACTCAAATGTTAAAATGTTGAAAACACACGTGCCAAATAATGTTATAAATTGTTGTATTGCTGATTGTGATTAAATGTACCAAATCAAAATGGAAATTTAGTTAATTTATTTTATTTTCTGTATATTTTCAAATCAGGTGATTGTGTTTTTCTGTTCACTTGTAACCTAAATTTGTTACTTTTTTTTATTGATAATTTAACTTTTTGCTATGATAACCTTTAACATTTTAACAATAATCATTTTTAAATTAAATAAGACAGCATGTTAATGTAGTGTAATTGAGAGCATGTTGTGACTTATGCTGGAAAGTATAAATTTTCCACTTTAAGCTACAATTATTCACGTATACATATAATCCTAATTTTGTCTTAAACATTGTTTATTATTAATGATGTTATTCATCGAACGTGGTTAATTCATCAACTCATCATCTTGACCTTTATTCCTCGCGGAAGCATAAGGCGTCAACGAACAATTGCCATTTTTCACGATCTCTTGTCAACCCCTTCACTTTATTCCATCACATTCCACGCGTACCAGCCTCTTTAATGACTATTCTTATGGACGACCTGGTCTTTTAATACTCAGGTGCAGATTTTCAATATCACTGACCGGTTGACTCAGTGTATGACCGATCCAATTCCACTTTCTTTGACTACCAATTTTGTTCATTGCCTCTATAGTTACAAACCATACGTCTAACAGCGAATTTCTCCATCTTCTACTAATTGTTATGTGATCTTTTCGATTCGTCCATCCGGTGAAATCCAAGTTTCTTTGTGTATTGTTTTGTACGCAAATATAGTACCACCTATCAAAAGGTTGTGATTACTGCACATTTCCGGAAAAAGTTATCCATTATTGTTCATATCACCTACTCTGTGTGTACCCATAACAGTCTCCCACCCCATGTTGTTAGAACCAACTTTTGCATTAGCGTTACCAACGCATATATCAACATCCGATCTGTTAATCTCAACAAGGCAGTGTGAAGTTGACTGTAAAAATCCGTTCTATTATCAGACGATGCCTGCGGTGTAGGTGCGTAAATCTGAACTATTATTACAAATTTAACACTATTCTTGAATCTTACTGTGATTATTCGATCTGATATCGGCTTCCAGTCTACAAGACTACGCTTTTCAGAGACATTTAACAATAAACCAACAGGGTTTTGCCAGAAAATATAGTCCTTTCTCCATTTTACTTCCATCGAATGTCGCTCAATCCAAGAATATCGAATTTGTACCTCTTCAATTCCTGAGCCATCTCACAAAAATGACGATAAAGGCGGTCTACCAATAAGAAAGATATGAACGTCATTACTGACTATTAATGTGATATAGGATGGGAAATCAACTGATCTGTATCATTTGTTATGCGGATGATGCAGTTCTTTTCGCAGAAAACGAAGACGATTTGCAGCGTCTATTATTTGCATTT
>JANSTX010054984.1:0-10548 GCA_027564355.1 Penthetria funebris | reverse complement strand
TTTAATAAATTTTTAAAATGCTCGGCTCATCTCTCAAGACACCTCACTTCATCTGCCAAAATCTCCCCATTAACATTGTTACACAAAAGCGGCCGTTGTACAAAACCGTCTCGAATACGTTTAACTTTTTGGTATATTCTCCTGTTATCATTATTTCGGCCATATTCGTTCATTTCAACAAACACTCTTTTCTCAATTATGCGCTTTTTCTTGCGAAAGAGTTTACGCCCTTTGCTCCTTTTAATACAATAATCTTCAATTGCCGCTCTCGTTGGCCGGACCAATGCCTTTAACCTGGCCTCATTCTTAACCTCCAAAGCCCCTCTACACTCCTCACCAAACCAATCATTTCTCTCCACCCTTCCTCTGCCAATCACTTCTATAGCTGCACTTTCAACGCATGTTTTCAATTCCTTCCACTTATCGTTTACGTCCATTTGTCGCTGACAATCCACCAAATTTCCAATAATCTTTCTTTCTATTGATTCCTTATATCTTTGTTGTCATTGATGTCATTCTCCTCCAAACGTCATATGTTGTTACGAACCGAAATTCTGGCACGTAACACTACCCTCACTAAGTAGTGATCTGAGTCCACATTCAAACCACGGCAACTTCGAACCTCTATAACATTTGAGAAGTGACGTCCATCAATCTATACATGATCAATCTGATTATTTGTTTTATCATCTGGTGACCTCCACGTCATTTTCTGAATGTCTTTATGTGGAAAGTATGTACTGCTAACCACCATATTTTGTGACATTGCAAAATCAATTAATCTCAAACCATTCTTCACGATATATCGTGACTTATTCGATATATCGTGAAGAACAATTGCCATGATAATATCCATAGAAAAGTGAAAGCGCCTCCATATTGTGCCTATGCTGAAGAGAATCTATGTGACCGGTATTTTGTTTATCGAGAAAACCAAGGGTGGTCGCCAATCAGAAATTAAATTTAATTTAATTAAATTTTCCGTCCCCAATCAGAAATTAAATTTAAATCACCGCTAAGAGAATTGTCTATATCAGCGCAAAGCGACTCAACCATGACCCCGCATGGGCTTTTGTCGAAATAGTAAGAATGATGCAGAGTGCTGTCATCATAGTAACTGTTAATTGGGCTCGCAGTTAGTGATGAAAGGTCATTAATGAAAACTTTAAAATAGTCTAGGAGACAACACGGAACCTTGGTCAACACCCGCATCAAGTAGAAAACCATCAGAAGTGACGTCATTTATAACTACTCTAATCGAGCGACCCTTCAAAAAATTACAAATCCACCACAACAAATCAGGATGAATACCATAAGAGACCATTTTCGAACAATAGTGCCCTATGCCAAACTCTGTCAAAAGCCTTGAATATATAGAGTGCAAGCACCCGAGTCTTCTCACCAAACATGTGCAAACTTTTACTCCAAATTTCAGTCAGATAGGTCAAAATATCACCCGTTGATCTACTGAATCGAAAACCGTATTGACGATCATGAATAATTTTATTGGTATCTAGGTAAGATATGATCTTGAAGTTAATAATTTTCTCCAAGACCTTGGATAAGATTGAAGTAATGGTTATTGGCTGTAATTGGAAGGATCCAATTTAGAGCCGTTTTTAGGAATAGTCTGGACGTTTGTCATCTTCCATTAGGATGGAAAATGACCAGATTGAAGGGAAGTCGTATATATGTAGCGAAGCGGTAGAGAGAGATAATACTATGTCCGGAATATCATCAGAACCAGGTACCTTGTTAGTATCTAGATTTTTGTATGGATACTCTAAAAATGTATAGCATTAAAACATATATAGATAAAAAAAAAAAATAACATCATCGTGAGCATGGACATAGATGGGGTTTGATAATACATCTTTTAGGTCAATTGAAAAGGCTGTAATCAAATATGGAACCGATTCAAAAATAATGAACGACACCCGTTTGGTGTCTTCGAACCTCTTCAATATTATAGTTTCGGATACTGTACTCAGTGATATTCAACTAGAAGTGTATTATGATCCAGTGGCTCTATTGTTGATGCCCT
Organism: Penthetria funebris; assembly: GCA_027564355.1. Classification (NCBI taxonomy): domain Eukaryota; kingdom Metazoa; phylum Arthropoda; class Insecta; order Diptera; family Pleciidae; genus Penthetria; species Penthetria funebris. Next base: position 8,504 of record JANSTX010054984.1, on the reverse strand, counting down.
AACTTTTGCATCTACATCTCCCTTTTTTTTATGCAGGATGTATCCACCCAAGTATCTAATTCTTCTTTGAACGAGACAATCGTATTTTCTTCGATGGCTAGTCTCTTTAAAGTTTCAACGTAAATTATAAAAGATTGAATTAAATTTTTGACCACAACTTTTTACGAGTATAATACAATCTTTTTAATTCAGTATTTCGTCCTGTTGACAATTGTAATTTTACTATTATTGTGAAAACAATCTAAAGACTGGTGACTTCCCATTGAATCTCTAGCATAAGTTGTGTGGTTTTTAATTGATCGCACTGTAAAGAATATTGTTACAATTTTACCTGTTCAGCTAGCTATGCAGTATTAAATGCAAAACAATATATATGAACACAGTCTAGAGTATAGTACCTCACTAATTGCATATAATTTACAATAATCCAATGATGCAAATTAAATAATGTGTAGACATTAGCATAAACTAACGGTATTAGTGTAAACTAATCATTGTTGTTAAGTATAAATTAGGTCATATAAGTTTATGTACAGATGTAATTCTATCTTTATATAATATTCGTAAATGCAATTTCTGAATGCAAGTAATATCTACATATATTATAAATATATTCATATAGCACAGCATCCCTAATATTATATGACTGTGTTCTAAAATTAATTACCATCCTTATCTTATTGTGTTCAATTATTTCATAACAACCCCAGCAAAATTTATATGACAAACAATTTTGCTATATAGCAATTGCTATAAATAAAGAGATAACATTAAAACGACCAGCAAAACATTAGAACATCAATCTTATACCACGTCTTTCGATTTGCGGCAAATATTAAGGTACTATAATATATTGCTGCATTCTTAGTTCCAGAAATGATATTTGAGAAATAGATTGGTGTGGTTCTGCAGCGTATATAAATAATAAACGAGCAACATGCTTAAATTATATGCAATTTCTATTATAATGGAGAAATTTTGTTGACAGTATGAGGCGTCATATTGTAGTTTCTAATATCATCAATTATATTTGCTTTGACGAAAATTTGAAGAATAACATATATGTGGAAACTACGAAATAAATAATGAAACATTCTAATTTATATTTAATGTTTAAAATTACTGATGTATAAAGTCAACAGTGTGAATGCATTAATTTATTTCAAATTTATCATTTGTACTGGTACAACTATTACCTTAGTTAAGTAAACAGTAAAATTTATGTTGACATCTTAAATCACATCATAAGTTATAGAATATTTCATCTCATTCAATGATTGCCAAATATGTATTTTTGTTTGTAAACTTTAGTAATGATTAATACTAAAAGCTTTGAATCCCAACACAAATCACTCTGTAGTATTATCAGGTAGAATAAAAAACTTTCCAAAAAATGTTCTAGAAACATTATGATAAATGCCAGTAGAGAGTAGCATCAAGTATAAAAATCTGTTTAATTTTAAGCCAAATTAAGGTACTCGCAACACAGAAGCTTTAGTTTATATGTGATAAAACGCTTACCAATTAAGAGGCAATAATATTAATGTTTTTCTCCAGTCTAGAGTGTTCGAAGGAAAAATTGCTATTAGTATGTATTGATATTGAATCTGTAATAAAAAGATTAGTGAAGAACATTATCAATTGTTATTTCAATGCTTGTTAATTAATCATCAGTTTTGATAATCATATTCTTCTGATAAAGAAATTTAAAATTTTGTAAAATCCATAGACACTATTGAACACCACTTTCTATGCAATACTGAATATGCTCGTTCATTCGATAGTTGATTTGTTTCATCTATCCTTCTAGGATTTGTATCAGGTAATCATAATGGTTTGAACGTATTTTCTATGGTAAGATCGAAATATCGCGTGTTGTAGAGGTTGGTCACAGTTAGTCGTAGTGCATATTATGAACCTATCAAAATTCATAAAAACTCATTAATAGTTCATGATTTACAATTTTCGATATTAGTCACGCAAAGTGACTAATGAAGTTGTCCAATGAAATATTTAGAGAGCCATTCTAGAAGATGATGACGACTTAAAATACAAACTAATAGTGAATTTTTGTTGATGCACAGAATTTTAAAGCATGATAATCAGCAGAAAAATCAAGATCTCTAAGAACTGGTTTACAGTTAAATATATAATTATCTAATACATTCGATTTTTGTGTGCCAGTTGATTTTGAACTTTTACCAAGAATACTAGCCTTGGTCCTATCTTTATTGTGGTCTAACGGTTCCCCCAATTTCCGTTCCTCTTTTTATTGAATCTAATTGTGTAGATCTACTTTTGTGATCAGAAGTTACACAACTCTTTACGTTTTCCTCTCAGTTTTTGCTGTAAATAACATTAAATCTTTTATTTTACCATGCTTCTAATGCACATGTGATTATGGGTCTATATTTTCCCCACAAAACCATTTGATACACACTGATCCAGAAATCAGTTAAAGTTAAAGAACAAGTACTAATATATTCGTAAATAAACTTTATCATGATTTATGTCATTTGGAATTAAATGTCCATATGTAGTAAAAAAAATGCAAGAATGAGAACTATATAGAATTGATCCAAATTGACGTCCAATAACTTCGCAATTTTCATAGAAACACAAATTATTTATTAATTCTAATAATTAGCATTAACAAACGAACACAAGACTTTGTAAAAACAATTTTATTTACTCGTAAGTATATTCGTAGAACTTATTTTAAATGGGATATTAGTAACTTCATTAAAAAAAAAAAACAACATATTTCAATTAATTAGTAATGATACATGGCATTCGTCATAGGTTATAGGTCAGAAAAATAAATTTAAATTAAAAAAGAAGCTAAAACATAATTTTTTTTTTATTGGGTTGAATGAATAGATTAGTTAATTCGCGATTACGAATTTAGTATCAATTTATGTTTTACTTAAAACGTTCAGTGTAAATTCTTCGCTTATAGCAAATAATTCGAAAATTGTAGAAATTTTAAAAAATATGTGTAAAAATTCAAAATGAATACAAGGATTATTTTTAAATTGTTAATAACTTATGTGAATATAATAATTGTGTTTGGTGTTGATGTTACGTACATTGATGATCGACGTTTACGATATTTATCAATGGAAAGCGATTTATGGAGTGACATTGAAAAATCAACCCTACAACCCGATAGTCTATTGAAAATAATTCAAAAGCGATATTTTAAGTTCTTAAATGGAAATTTTGGTGAAAAGCATCGCATCGAATATTTATATGATGATGATTTTCCGACCATGTATATTCGATCAATAAATGAGACAGTATCAAATCAATTAACTAATAGATTTGATTATTTATCGGAATTGACTAATGGCAATTTTGATACTGATAAAATTATTGCAAATTATAAACAATTTAACACGGTTGTCTACGATGCATTATATAATACGGTGGCTTCAAGGAAATATTTTGAAAATGTCACAAGGGTTGGTATACTTCTAAAATAATATGTAAATTTAGTTAAATTATAACCGAATTCTAGAGAGATGGTTTTCCCTCTAAAAGGATTAAATTGAAATCAATGTCATATACAAGACAGGAGATTTTAATATAATTAATGGGATAGCTCGGTGAGAATACCTCAATATTGGCAAATGTCATTTCGCGGATCTTAACCACGATTTCCATTCTGTATTGATAATTACCTATTTGCAAACCAGTGGTTTTATAGCAATATGTCTTTCCAAATAATATTTCTCCTAGAATTATTTTGATTTGTCCATTTAAATCAGATATTGTAAATTTAATTATTTTATTCCTTGAAATTCCAATTATAAATCAATCGAAATTAAATATTTAAACCATATTTGAAATTTAGATACCATGACACACGAGGGCATAAAGTCTTAATGACATTTCGCTTTAGATATAGCATGTCATATCTAACCTATTTTTATAAAGAATTCTATATTTCCCACATGATGTTAAAGATCTATTGATATTAATATTGATATCAAAGCTCTTAAAAAAAAGTAGTAATTTTAAAATCATATTTGAAATTTTCGAATATTAAATAAGATCGTTATTTTAACCAAATCTTGAATAACATCATTATTATCTAAACTGTCTCCATTCTGTATCTATCTCGATTTTAGACTATTCTTCCATATGTCTAGACATAATGGCGATGATGTAGTGATGATGAGGAGAAAGCTTAAATTGTTCAATTGCACTTTTGCTGGTTTGTATTTGTGACATATCATGCTCATGAAGGTACATGCAATATACATTAATATATTACATAATAATATTAGTTAGTAAATTTAAAATGTTATAAATTTAAATTTTCAAATTATAAAATATTCGCAATTATACGAACGTACTCCATTCACCGTATCACACAAACTTGCCAAAGCTCCGAAATTACGATAGCGATGACTTTAAATGAAATATATATATTTTATTTATTTATTTCATTAATGTAGATTAGATCTCAAAAATGTCAATACGTAGGGCTTCCATTAATAGCATCAGTAAATCAAATACTATATGAATATTATGTTGACATATCGGCTGCATTATTAAAGGGTTATTCTATGATACAATTAAGTTATATGACCTTAACATTATTAAAGGAAGGTACATATCTTACAATTTCATATAATTCGTTTTATACATTTTATAATACTCAAATAATTTATAGGAAATTATATTAATAACTATCGTGAACTAAGGAACGAATATGATGAACGTATATTAAAAATTCAAGAATATACTCGATCGGAAATGGCGAAATCAAGTAAAGTGGTTTGGATGTGTGACGTGGACAATAACCATAAATCAGGTAATAATGCGATAATCAATTTATCGTGTACTTACATTTTATTAATTTGTCAATCATTTTCTTTATACTACTTTATATGTATAATTTTAAAAAGAATGAAATAATATGAATAATCATATTAGATATCAACAATTTAATAATTTTATGAAATTAATTTGACGTTAACATTATGTAAAGTGATGAATGGAGTGACCGACTATCATCGAGGTGACGCAACCAATCTTTACCTGCATGCGTTGTCATCGATAACTCGATCACAGTATATGTCAGTAATGGTGTGTGATCGAGGCTATAAAGATTGTGCTATTGTCAAATGATTGAAAAAACAATTCAACAACAAATTAGGTAGCAAGTTTTTTAATTTATAATTGCCTCTCTGTGGTGAAACTATCACTATCTATATATGTAAATTTATTGGCGTATGATCTTTGCGAAAAATAGTAAACAAACCTCTCATCAACAAACTAGATGACTGTGGTCTTACCCAATTATTGAAATATTTAACCATAACTAATAACTAGATATGTGTTTCACATTAGAAACGACTGCAATTTTTCGGTAGACTGTTGCTAACTTAGTATATGATTTTATATTTGTAGGTACTACATCACCCTTAGGAAGTGAGGCAACTTTAACTTCATCAGGTGTAATTGTGTGCACTAGTCTCTTAGAAAATAATGCAATCAAAGGTTACCACAATCATTATATCTCATTACAAAATTTTAATAATTATTTATATAAATGTACGCTGGAATTGTATATGTCAGAGTCAGTACTTTAGGGATTTTAATGATTTTTAAATTGGCAAATTTTATCCATTATTAATATCATATATAAGCTTTTATAAAATTTAAATATATATATAACAGATCAATCAATCCGACTCCATTTACTTCCGTTTACAATCCTGTTCATCGTATCCAGATGTGTCAGGCTCTACAAAATTTTATTTAATAATGTAATATTCAAGAAAATTTAAATATTCGTATAAGGCACATATTGACGAAAACTTGAATATTTGGCACCTACCAACTATTTTGACATAATTTGAACTATTTTTACATAATTTACACTACTCTTTTCATTTTGATGTGTTTTTCAAGATATTATCGGCTTCTGTTCGACAAGACAACGTTTTAAACAGTCACTGAGCTACTTAAAATTCCACTATTATGATCCACGTGACTCTGTTTTTTAGAAAACAAAATGATTTGTTCGTTTTCGGAAGTCATTAGAATTTCAACATTGAAAAGTAAAAGCACACAACAGTTGTCTACATTGGTAAAATTGGTCCATAATTGGGCATCCAACCATAACTTTATCTTCCTGAGAATTTTATCAAAAGCTTTTTATAATTGTCGCATATGTACCTGTCCGTATCGCAACTAGGCATTCATTTTTAACATTTAAATCATAAGCTTTTATTGATCTGATTTAATTCACTTATATGATAATTTTGTATTAAACCAATCATTTTGCAGATAAAATTAGGTCATCAGTTGCACAAATAACAAATTTCATGCAAGGATACATTGACAATGAAGTTAATCTGAATAATGAAGAAAGTTGTCGAAGTTCCTGCACTGACTATAGAATAACACGAAATTATAATTGTTTAGCCGATACATTGTGTATTAATCAACCGGAATTAAAATGTAATGGTGCTATTGTTAATTGCAATTTTTATAGTTCCAGTGCAACTATTTGTAAATCGGTAAGTTTTAAAATGTTCAGATTTAATAGACATACTACAGTACAATTTTGCAACAGCCTGTAAACATGTTGTTGATGTTGTTGATTATATCTAAGGTTTTAATTAATTAATTTCTTTCAGACTGATTTACAGGCAAGGCGATATGATTCCATTATTTTCGATGACAATAAGAAGTTGGGCAATAACACTAAAAATTGTCAATTACCAATAAAGGTATAAATATAAAACATCTATCATATTTTTTAAAATATACGTACAAATATCGTCGTATTAAAATTTGATTTCAGTCAGAATCATGGGCCAGAGGATTTGTACAATGTCAAAATTGTTTCTGTTTATGTGATGAACAAGGTCCACAATCAGATCGTTATTTTAGCTTACAAGATGTAGTCTCAAATGCTGATGAAAATATGTAAGAAAATAATATTATTTTTTTTTGTTTTTGTAATACATAGTAAAATTAATACAACATTTAAATTCCTTATGCATACAAGGATTGTAACTGGTGTGGCGTTAACGAAACGTAAACGGGTAATACATTTGAAAATTTGCGTAAGAAAACTACTTAAACATGGATATGTTAAAGTTACCGAACCGGCTGATTGGCTATCACAACATTTTATAATTGGTGATAAGAATATAAAAAATAGAATTGATTATCATACGTTAACATGGCAAAATCGTTCAATTAATTTGGATACAATTATTGCACCACACGGTTCAATTGTAACCGGTGTTCGTTTTAAAGTATTTGAAGATACACTAACATTACAAATACGAGCAACTGAATTTAATTTTAAATCCGGTCAATTAAATCTCAATTCACATAAATGGATAGCAAATGACAATACTGCACAACGTCATCAAATTTATATAGATCGACCACATAATCCATTCGATTTTACGGAGAAATCTGTGCCCGACATTAGAACGAATACTTATGTACAATTTGGACCAACTGACATTGATGCCGATGGTTCGCAAACAACAATTCCATTTATAGATAGTCAATTAGTTGAACCAGACATGCCCGTTCCTTTATCCGGTATTGGTATATACTATAAAGGACAACCATTATCTGGTGGCTATATCGCACCGAAGGTTGTTGTGTACGATTTTGCACCATATATTGTATATGAATGAGTGTAAATTCAATGACATATTGGTTATTTAAATATTACATTTTTTAACGATTATTTATAAATATTTATAATGTTTTGATAGTCTATAGATAAATAAATTAAAATTTATAAAAATTAAAATCTATTTTCATTTTGACGGATTGATGAAATTGTCATTTTATGTAATACTTCTGCTTTCTTGCATTGCTAATTTTAATGACATAGGAATTTATTCCCAAATTGTGTCTTTGTGAAGGTAATTCGCTAAACCTGCATATAATTTAGCTATTATATAGTATGGGAACTCAATGGCATGCGAAACCGTTGGGTTCCACTATTGGCAATTGCCTATTAAGTTACTTATTAATTACATTCAGTACTTAGCTACAGAAACAAATACCTTTTGGATCAGTTAATTTTAAAATTGAATATACATCCTTTTTTGCTCCAAGGTATATTTATAAAGTGTCCTCATTAAGATTGAGTTCGCTTTTAAAAGTTTTTTTTCTTAAACATCAGTTAATTTAATTAAAAATTAGAATTTTTGATATTAAAAAAATACACCACCATAATATTATTTTAAAATCGAGAAATATTCTACTAAGGACATTTCATTTCTTTTCTTTTTTTTTTTTTTTTTCTTCTTCTTCTCAACGAAAAGGATTATGTACACAATAGAATCAACCGATAGAGCACATCTATTGTAATGATGATTATTCTTCATTATATGAGAACAACTCTTTGTAATCTTGTTGGTTCAGTGTACCAGTTTCACTTAATTGTACCAAATTAACTAAGTAATAAAAGGATATAAAATAAACCAATAATTGCCACTAAATGGAAAATA
>JANSTX010054983.1:0-10550 GCA_027564355.1 Penthetria funebris | reverse complement strand
ATTATATATAGATATAACTGAACTTCATGGTAAACATGACTTGTATATACATACACATCAAATGTCAATATGTAAAAATGTCCCAAAAGAACACTGCAAGGATACATATAATTACAAAGTATTCTTATGTACACCTCTTTATATATAAGTCAACTTTTTAGACTATAACTAGATGCATAAACAATGACATATGAAAATTGATAATGGGTAAATGCAGTGGTTTATATCCTAAGAAATGTGAGCATAAATTTTCACATTGAACACGTCTGTACATAACCAACGCATATTAATATCGGTATGCAAGTTAAACTTCCGTACCCAGAGTATGTTTTTGATATTTTTTTCAAATTTTCAAGAGATGGACATAACGAACAGAAATAAATAATGAATAAATCAATCAATAATCAATGAGCTCCTTTATTAATAGAATTCATTGAGATCTGCAAAATATGCTGACTTCCAAATTGTATCCATCTGGCAATATTTTCATGTTCCAAAATATTAATTATTCACTCGGTGACAAAACTGATAGAGTTACCGAACTAGGAACAGTACCACGAAATTACGATTCAAAGTGATGCCTGCCATTGGCATTATCAATAGTGTTTAGTCAAAGTTGAAGCTTTATCCAATAGCATTTTGCATCCATTTTCAAATGTCTCGTACCGTTTTATTTTGTCAGTTTTTTGTCGAAGATCCAGATGAATTGTATTCAGTTCATTTCTGATGACAAGAATTGTCGGACCACCGCCATGGTCATCAAGATTATTATGTCCATTCGACCCCGTGAGTGTGAACATAAAAAGAAATAATTTTGATTAGATATTTTTTAATTATAATTCCCAATTAAAAATTTGAAAATTCTCAGTTCAATTTTTATTCAATTTTCTTTTTAATTTATTGAAAATCAGTTCAAAATGAAATTAACTTTACAATTTCCCCTTCAATATTTCATGCAAAGCTTTGATTTTACAATTTAATACGCATAAACATTGTCCATTTTGCGCCAGCTTGCCCGCTTTTTTCCTGTAGTTCATCTATTTTTGTACAGATGCTACTGGCAAATTGTTATTTTAGCATACGATTTTGGAGGAAAATCAATTGTTTTTTTTTTTGTTTCAAATGAACTAAATTAAATTAAAAATTTTCAAATAAATTTTCATTGTTAGCTATAGCGATATATTTTATATTTTTATATTTAATATTGAAATCAACAAGTGTCGAATTTGTATAATAAAACGTAAAGGACAATTTTCCATGAATTTGATATCTTATGGTGAATGTAAATGAAAAATTTGTTACTGTTCGCTTAACAATAAACTATAAATCTTTTAATATTGTGAAAACTCTAATTTAATTGATTATGTTATTGCACAGTTTATAAAATGATTTATATCTTAATTTTGGTTATTTATTTTTAATTTTTTTGACTACCAAATATAACTTATCAGTTTTATTGGCATGATATATTGGCATGATATATCTAATGAAGAAAAATTTTGTTTATTGATTTTTTTAGTAATCATCCCAGATGTCATCCCGATGCCTCAAATATTTCATTTGAATGAACTTTTCACACAACCAGCATCGCAAGAAATTCCTTTCTGCTAAATGAATTATTGAGGCGGAAGTGTAATGGACATTCAAAAACGGAATCAGAATAGATATTCCATTCTATACATATCCTAAATTAAATTGTTTTAAATGGTTCTATTTCAAATTCTTACAAGGTATTAATTAATAATGGATTTCTTATTGAGTTAAAGTAAATACGATATTTAAAGAATGTTAATACCCAGATTAGGATAGTTAAGAAAATATAAAAGGTTTATAATTTCCTTAAACTATTTAGCACCATAGAGTTATAAAAAAACTGAAACAAATTTTATTCCCTTCAAATTTTATTTTATTTCTATTATTTTTATATTATTTACTTTTTTAAAGCAGATTAGTTTCAATTTTATTATGTTAAATTTGGGCTAAGGATATGAATTTAGCATTTTTTAGAACCTAATTCCAATACAATTATTATTATTTGTTTAATAAAAAAGATGAATAAACTTTACCAGTTTTTCTTGGTATTGATTTACGAACCTTAATTATACAAATATTCCTATAAATATATAACAATATTAATTTAAAAGGATACACATTTTAGTGTATATATAGGAACATAATTTTATGGATAGGATATATATATATATATATATATCTGTATATATTAGATATTCTTATATACGATTGAAAATACATCTCTTGCTAAAATATTTCGGTTATTTATTTTAACCCATAAAATCAAATCCCCCAAATGACTGCTGGCACATAATTATCAAAATAATAAATTATATCTCAGCCATATGTAAGTCCAAAATTATCAGTAAATCACATCTTGTTCGTCCCTTTTCTCTATCCGGTACACATAGAATATACTAAAAGTTGGATAGAATTTCATTTAGAATATACGTACTTATACCTTCTATATATTTATATAATATGTACATAGATAGTCCTCCATAAATATGTACATTTAATCTATAGATATACATATTTTATAGGGTTTTTCGGATACGAAACCTTTGTCACTACATTAAGGATCAAGGACCATTTGGTTATGTCGGCCATTTTGGATCAGATTATTATTGTTTTTGTCTAAACTTGCATGTATATACTATAGAACGAATATACGTATATTCGTATGTAGGCATATAATATTTTAACAAATTTATTTTATATATAGACTGACTGTATATATATATATATATATATATATTATGATGTCCGGTGGTTGAATGATAAATGAAAATTTCTGCTTGTTTAAGGGTTTCATTATATACATTCAAATGTGAGGGTGATTTTAAAATATAGAACATGAAATAAGGGTGAGATTTAACTAAGAATAACAATTGAAGTATAGAGTGGACTTTATTTAAATTTGAAAATGATTGCAAAATAAAAGATGGTATATTATTTTAAGGACGATATGAGAGAATAGTTAATAAAAATATTTAATTTAATAATACATTTTATGTTTAATCTATATAGAAACATTACTTGAAAAACTAATCAATAAAGACACTAAATAATTCAAGTTAACTAATAATCTGATAGATTCTAGAAATAAATCTTTTGATAGGTACTTACATCTAAATTTGAAATTAACTACTAATAACTGAAGATACTTAGTCGTTGCCATGTACTTTAAATAAGATTTTCTGTTAATTTCAACCAATGTTAAACTGATAGCTCATTACAACATTTATTTTATATTTAACATCCTTATAAAGTTTGATAAATATAATATAATTGGGAATGTGGTCCATTACATTCAATTGTAAAGTATATTGATTTGAAACAGTGTCATAAATACAAAAATAATAAATCTTAGTATATCAAACTATGCTTGCGGTGTCCATCGCATGGAGATATTCCAGGCACTTGATCTGCAATTCAATTCACATCTTTGATTAATCCTAATTCTCATCAAAGTTAATGCTATCAAGATGTCATTAATTTTGTTCATGTTTTTTATTGATCACATAAATTTAATTGGCATGCGATTATTTGAATATGAAAAATTTTATCTGCAGATTAGGGATGCGTTTGGTAGCAATTGGTAAACATTTGACAGAATTTAGGATCCGATTAAAAGCAATGCTGACAACCTTATAATAGCACAAACTGTAGAAGCCGAATATCTGGCATATGTGTACGAAATATAGTAGGCATTATTACATATTTTACCGTTTACACAATGTTTCTATCTCCAACCGTTTACGAGAAATTGCAATTTTTGTTTTCGATGAAAAGCGTTGGAATATTTCATATAGTTTTGTGGATTTATATAAGGACATATACATTTGTGTTGGGAGATCATAATCTTTAGAAGATGTATTTTATTTAAAATGCAAATATATCGCAAACGGTTATAGATAGAGTTTTCGTGTCTGAAGATGAAATATGTAGAAAGTTGTTGCACATATTTAGTAATTAAAAGCGATGCTGACATCCCTGTAATAGAATATCTAACATTTGTGTATAAAATGTAGTATGCATTAAAATGTAGTTGACATTCATATCTCTGCCTTCAACCGTTAATGATAAATTGGTTTTGATGCACTTCATAAGTTTGTGGATTTATATCAGGACATCATAATGTTCAGAAGATCTATTTTATTTAAAATGCAAATATCTCGGAAACGGTAAAAAGTAGAGTTTTCGTGTCTGAATATAAAATATGTCAAAAGTAGCTACGCATGTTTTGCAATTTAAGCGATTCTGACATTCTTGTAATAGCACTAAATTTTTCGATTTTTTACACTAATTATTATAGCAGAATATCTGACATATGTTTATAAAATGAAATAAGCATTACAACGTATTTTACCGTTTACGCCATGTCTGTATCTCCAACAGTTCATGAGAAATTGCAATTTTTGTGTCTGGTGAAGACCGTTAGTACATTTCATAGGTTTTCATAGGTATTAGAAAATCATAATCTTTAGAAGATGTATTTTATTTAAAATGCAAGTATCTCGGCAACAGTTATAGATAAAGTTTTCGTGACTGAGTATACTTACAGTTATTGAAATCATCGAAATTGAATTAAAAGTTCTAAATTTCAAAATTATTTTAATTCCGGGTGAAAAAGCATTTCAACAACAAAATATTCAGTATTGACCGTAATACTCATAGTGCATTGTGTTAAAATGTTTAGCGAAATAAGTCAGTTGGTTCAGTTAACATACCAATAGATCTTTGAAAATATCTGAGCGATATTGATTTCAAAGCTAATTTCATAAAGACTCAGGTATATCTTGTCTTTTTATAATATATTATGGCTAACTGTTACCGATGTAACTTAATCCATCATTATCCTCACGCAGTGGTACCGGTTACGATAAACAGTAATGCCATGGATCAATGCTGAAAAGATGATTTAAATGATATGTTTATCAATTACTCCAATAAACTAGGTAGATGGGGATTTATACTACAAATGATGTGAAAAACAAAAAACTACTTGGTTATCTGCCGTTTAAAATGATTTAAACAGATTTGACGGAAAAATTTTCGATAGACACAAACTTGGTAACAAATGGATTGGCAAATAAGAAAGCTTGAGATCTTGAATAAGGAACGTATTTAAAGATGTAAGTGTAACAGTTTTAAGGTATAGATAATTTTTTACCATGAAATTGAATCTACAAAAGTTTTACAGTGAGACCACATAAGTTTTATCGAGAGATTTTATAATAATTATTGAGAGACCATATAAGCAGTAATATAAATTTGAATATTCTCACCAAAATATTACATTAGAATAACAGTGATGTCACATAAGCATTACCATGAGCCCAGATAAAGTTGTATGTAATTGAATGAATGCTTAAGGGTATAGAAAATATTTTGTTTAACCTGAAGAATAAGTGTGTGATAAATAAATAAAAACCGTATCAGGCAAACAGAAATTTTAGAACAAATTGATAAATTTAGATGTACTACTTGTTTTGCTTCAGGGTAATTAAAATATCTTTTTACCCTGAAGCTGAATAAGTACATAATTTATGTAGTTTTTACCGTGAGTTAACATAAATATTATAGCGAGTGTATATAGATTTTACTTTGAGTGATATTTTATTCTATTACCGTTGAATTATTACCGTTATACGATATAAGAAAATAAGTTTGATCCATTAACGATATTTACGATATGGTGATGAATGTAAAATAATCCAATTTTTTTAATTTTTGTATCAGGCGAGCAGGAACTATTCTTAACATTATTGGACGATATGAAAACATTCATTATCAAACTGAGTAGCTGATGCTATACCCACAAGTCTACAAAAAAAAATAACAAAATGTTGCAGCAGGTAAATTATAAATGATTCCATTTCTTTGCAGTTAGTAAATCTACATTATGGTTATAAATTGGATCACATTTGATGATATCTGGTAAATAGGTCAAGATGATAATGTTGATGATTTTTTACGAATAAGCTGAAAAAGTTGGACATTTTGATTGTTATTGTCATTGATTTATATTTCACTCACACGCATCATAATTATTCTAATGAATAGAAGATAATCTACCGAAGAATTTATAGAAATTTAGTAGCTAATTCTGCTGAAATCATCAAATATTAAAATGATATACAAATTATTTTAATTAACATCATATTCGACATAAATTGAACGTATTACTGACAAAACAATTTTCGTTCTTTATTTTAGTTTGATATATTAATATACGAGCAGTTACCCTAAAATTTCAATCGTAAAAAATTTCAACCCTATTTTATAATAAATATATTCAAAACTGGTCCAGAAAATACTCATAGTGAAATTCTTAGTAAGTTAAGTGTCTATGAATGAACAATGAATAAAAACTAGATTTTAAAATTATCTCGTTTGGAAACTGTGTGTCTGTGTATCTAAAATATTTATGTGAATAAGTCATAACCTATGATCCCATATTGTATGACCAAATTATTTACATCATCTATTAAACGTGTATCAGGTTAAAGGTGAATATATTCCACATTAAAGATCAGAAAGATTAGTAATAAATAAAAAATCAAGTTTTGTGTGATAGAAAACATTTATATAGGGATGCTGTTAGTGGTCAAAGGTTAACAAGTTGCATTAATGTTTGTGTATCTCTATTGGTACATATATATTCAATTTTAGTAATTGTTTTATATGAAGTTTAGAAATCAAATAGACAAGGCATGATGTAATGCGGAAGTTATCCAAATGGGTTAAATTATAAGTAAAGGACATAATAAGACAATAGTCAGACTATTCGCATTTAACTGAAGACGAAAGTTTTATGATTTATGTTACATAAAATTTTGTGCATTTGATTTGATGACTCTATTCGCCGCTAAACAAATTTTGACTTCCATCCCGGATTACTCTGATTATAAGTTAACATATTATACTTTCAGATGCAGATCTCACACAGCCACAAAGATCAAAGACTGTATTTATATACAATATGTGTAGTATATGTAAGCGTATATACCTACTATTAGAATACTTTATAATTAATAAACTAACCAACCACCCATTTTTCTTCTTTTTTACTTTTATGTAATATACGCCATATATATTTCTATAATATATACATAATAGAGATTTCATTCATAATGCAGTATCACCCACACAGTTTTCCGAGCAAAGAGTACTACAAAACAATATGGTATAGCATCATAGAATGTATACTTGAATTTGCTATAACACTTATAGTTATGGGGTGGCCAGTTCTATATATGAAAGGGTTATTTTCTTTATAGGATGAGTTCAAAAAGTAGGTGGCAATGGTTATTTCAAGTATTCCTCGGGTTCTATGTATATATACATATATATACATATATATATATATTTTTTTTGTTATTATATATCTAGATATGGTACCGTTTCAGTTATATGGTGAAAATATATAGGTAGGTACATTTATAAATGCTTATAAAATTATTTTATGGCATAGGTACATGTAGATGCAAATATGGCGTCCGGTCTTTGCTAGTTACCATTTCGTATTAGTACATATATTCTTATATGAAATATAAATATCAAGCATCAGACATATATTAAAAGTGTGCTCTTTTTAGTCATTCTGCAAACTGTGATCATATATACAATGTATCTATGTCTCTAAAGTCTAGATAGCTGAGGAGATGGTTTAATACTATAGTTAAGCATAGGTATACTAAATACATAAAATATCTAAAATTTTACCATATGTCTATGATTATAGTGTATATATACCTAAGAAGAGAAGCATTAAAATAAGGTAGAAGTTTTGAATGAACTAGACATCAAAAGAATCGATAGGTCATATATCGGGGTTACTAAATCGATAATAATATTATTGAAATGTGTTTCAAACTATAAATGTGATTATAATCTTATGTTTGATTGCTTTTGCATTTTGGTTGTCTGTCTAACATTCAAAGGTTGTATGTGGTGAAGTATTATAATCAATCTGGTCTACTGCTTTTAATTAGATATATTTTAGACCAATGACATTGTTAAATGAATGTTAATATTTAATTTGTTGAGCGAAATAGAAAAACATAAATAAACATATGGTAACCATAACAAAATGAATTTTTTTATTAAGCTAAATAAGATTGAAATTTCCAATACTTCGAACTTCAGAACAATTGCAATGGTGACGAGTCCAAGTATAACCTTCAATTTCTTCATTTTCATTCCATACGTTACATATCAACATCATGATCATAATAATCTTCACATTCACTCTGCACGTAAACGTAGAACGTCAACGAACGATATCTGGTCAACACCCATCATTTATCATCTTATCACTTATCGACTATAGATATTTTTTACCCTAATAATTCCATTTTGTTCATCGAATAATTATTTCAAGTAGCAAATTGCTGCAGTTTCAATCATAAGTTTATCTGTAACTATCTTAACAGGCATATATATCATCGGCAATTTTAAGGTCTTTTAGTCAATTGGTTAGAGAAAAATACAAATCTACTTAGCACCAAAATATAAATCAAAATCATCATAATTATTAAAACAATACCATAATTATTGTACAACCGTACTCGAATGAAGCCTTTATAAACAACATAACTGAATTTATAATCCCACAAATATATATTGTGTTAATTGACATCAGATCGAGTTACAGCTTGAAATTGAATTTAAATAATTAATTCAAACTCAATTGCATATTAACACACTAGTTTTCTATAAGGACTATTAACCATTGATCAATAATATTAATGTGCTCTACCAGTGACATTGTCACGGATGTTGGAAGAAGGCATCCTCTCTTTTGGTGGATCCAGCGCAAGCTTTACGAATGAGAGTCTGTGAAATTCTTTGTAATTCCCGACTGAGCACTGACTTCAATGTGTTCAAACTCTCATATTAATTTTTTTATTTTTTTTAACACATAAGCTTGCAAAATGATCCACATCGAGAAGCCTATGGGATTGAAGTCTGATGAGTCTTCTGAAATATGCAAATGTATAAGCGGATACTTATGATTGATCCTATATATTTTCCAGTTCCTAAATGTCAATTGTAGTTATTTTATGTTCAAATTTAATTTTATTTTTTACGTAGTAACGGCCTCTTAATGTTAATAACACCAAATAATTTGACTTAAGGCCGTAAAATTGATATTACATGCATATTCGAAATGTCATATTGGAAAGTGCTTTTGAGGCGTAATGTTTAAAATGTTGATAATGATGATGATGAGTATGGTGGCCAAATTGTTGTGAAGAAAAGTAATCACAGAAGCATTCATCATATCAAATCGTTTGTCCAAATTGTCACTGAATTTTTTCTGTCCACCTGCGTTTTGCGATTTTGCTAGTATCATGTTTGAATTTTATGACGAATACTTCATCATACATAGTTTTTATCAATTTTGTTGCAACTTCGAAATAAAACTAGCAGTGTGAGTCGAGCAAATCAGTTTTGATATCATCAAATTGATCTCATACATGGCTAGAATGTAAATGTGGTAGCTAAAATAATCAATATTTTAGAATTCAATAGTATCATCTTTCTGTGTATTCTTTCTGTAACTCCTAACGCATTTTATTGATTGAGTTTAATATATATTTACACAATATAAAACATCTATCTCAATGCTAGATTATCTTTCTGTAACATTACAGGAATTTATTGGAATAATCTTGAGATGTTCACTACAATAGGTGTGTAGGACAGTCAATTTTGGCACATTAATTATGAAAATGACATCAAAAGTTTGAATTCAAATAACAATAACTGAAATTGATCAACTGGTAAACATAGAAACCATTATAATTATCCCGCTGAACATTTTAATAATTCAGTAAAATAGAAAATGAATTCATACTTAACATAGTTTTTTGCAGTACAATCGACAAATTCGATTACGGCATCCCAAATCATACTCCATTTATTGCAATCCTATTACGTGATCGAGTTACCAGTAATACCGCGTATGGATGTAAAAATGATAACTTCGATGATAGACGGGGTCAATCCATTCGTCACGAAAAAGTAATACAATATTTTTGTATCTAAAAATAAATTCTTCGATTCATTTAATATTTCACGCGGTGGCATAGTTCTATAGTGTGATTGTGCTAATTTAAGTTTAACCAAAGGAAAAAATAACATATCCCGAAAACTTTGCCAACATACATAACATAATTTGCACATTTCACAGTAAATAGATAGATATCCTTATATATATATATATATATGATAATTCATATCTCAATGGATAATATCTAACAAAAAACCAACCCTCCCTCATTCATGCTCATGTACATAACACACATATTATATCTTTATATGGCTACTGAAACTTATTATACCATAAATTCTCACCCTTTTTGTAATTATAAATTATATATACATAAAGCAAAATCATCCTTTAGACTAGTAATTAGTTGGTGAAAAGGACATTTTGATTTATGACAGTTTAGTGACGCCATCTGTTATCGAGCTATATTTAGTTATTATAAATATTTTCGGTTATTATAAAATCGTATGGATAT
>JANSTX010054982.1:0-10552 GCA_027564355.1 Penthetria funebris | reverse complement strand
GATCGGTGTAGGTCGGTCTCTCGGTCAACTTTGAGTGTGGCAATTTTGGATAAGTTAAGAAATTGTTCAACCAGTTAATAAAAGCATTTCCATGTACTTAGTACTAACTATATCTATAAATATATAAAATGTACACATATTTTGGAAATTTTGGGCGAAGAAGGAAGAAATTCGCATATAAAATTTCAATTTATTTCTCAATGGAAAATGTTAAATGTTTAATCAACTTTAAGTTTAGTCAGAGTAATAAATTAAATTATCCATTTGCTTTTATCCGAAATAATTAAATGTTAGTCAATTAGTATAGTATATATATAAATATTATATTCAAATTATAGAGTGTGACGAATTGCGTGGCCGACTATCATCACTGTTACTGAACCCAATCTTTACCTACACACGGTGTCACCAGTAACTCCATCACCATATATATCATAATTAATTACAAACTACTATTAGGTTCATATCCGGTTTCAAAATTGATCATTTTACAAGACTTTGGTATATACCAGAAAATTTATTCTTGAAAAGTTGAATGAAATAGTAAATATCCAAATAAATTTGTTTGACGATTTCTTGATAACTCAATTTGAAAATCCGTACGAACCTTTTTTTTTTTTTTTTTTTTTTTTTAAATCAGTCTAGTTTGAATAGCTGTGATATCATATTGAACTTCTTTAATTGTTTCGTCTATTTCATGATCGGATCATATATCGGTCAATAGCAAATCAGAATTGATGTATCAATTGGACAAGTTATTAAATTGTTATACGGTCGTAACCTGGAATTTTTAAAGTGGATAACGGGAACATTAAGGTTTTACCATAAACATATAGGATAATTACAATGTCATCCGATGCGAAATCAATTAATTTAAGAAAATTCAAACATTCTTTTATAAATTATACTATTCAATTATCAATTTACCTGTAATAGAAGCCTTTCATCAGCCCAAATAGCCGCTTGTTTCCAATCAATTTTTGATTCAAATGGTAATACCCATGCATTTGATAATAAAATTGGTATGCAACCAGCTTGTAATGTTTCAAGGAACCTATTCGTTGGATAATTAACAAAGAAGAAAAAGAAAAAAAAAAAAAATGAAATAAGAAAATAGAAAAAACGACAATATAAGCTGCAATTGTAAGTGAAAATTTTACAAATTTCATTTAATTATATAAAATATATATACAATTCATTGTACGCTTCATACACAGGGAACCTTTCATGCATATACAACCCTGATAATTGTCCTGATACTTTATTTAGTTGTACAAAATTTATTCAAATTAACGACAATGAAATTTAATTTAATGAATATTTAAAAATGTGTACACATTACCTGTATGAACCCAAACGACGTCCCCGTGGCACAAGACAAAATGTTGAATTTTGCAGCAACGTTTCATAATCATATCTAAATGGGGTAAAATTGATAAAAAGAAAATCAAATTAATTCATTTAATTCATTAATAAATTAAATTATAGTTTGTATATGCAGGAAGGAGTCCATAATATTTGTGCAATTATACGTTCTTGAATGTGAATGGAATAGATAAGGGATGTAATTAAATTAATTTAAGCACATTATGCAGTTTCCAAATTTTAAATGGGAAAAACGGATTATTACACACGAATGTATGTATACATCTATGCATATGCAGAATATTAAGGCAATTGTCATCGTTTAGCTTAAACAAGAGTTATTAAATCATTTTAAATTGACAAATTTAAATCATTCAAAGCATTAATTGATTTAGAATGTTAATTAAATATTGACTATATTAATATTAATATCATTATCATGATTACAAATATTAATTTGAAATTGTATGGTTGAATAATTATAGGAAATTCAAGTGCTTATATATAGCGTCAATGACTTTGACGGCTCAAATAGTTCTTAGTCAAGAATCACGGTTTAAGTAACGGTCATATATATGCAAATTGATTTCAGATAAATATAGTTGCAATGAAATTTACCGAACAGACCCAACTGTTGATGTATTCATCATAGTATGTACAAATTGACAATCATCAGGGAATATGAACAACATCATCAATACCTTTACGTCTCGTGGGCAGTCCTGTGGTGTTTTAGGATGCCACTCGAATTACGATAAGAAGAACAGAAGAATGAATTATGTTATAATAAGGGAAAATAATGAAAAGAATATTAACTCCATTTCAAATAAAGTCTTACTCAATTTCAATGCAATCTTATAAACTTTTTCCCAGCAATAATAGTAATTATATTTCAAAAACAATTTAATACTATACACAACAAAATAATGTATTCAAGTGTATATAATAATACCTTTTGATATAGAATTTTTTAAATCCTTTTTATATCCACAAGAAAATCCTTAAAGAGCAATATTAAATTTATTATGAGTAAAGTATAAAATTTTACCACATAAAGAATAAAGTAGGAAATACTCGTATACCATTCATCGACTAATTCAATAACTGTGAATATATTCATAGTCTATTTTCAATATTCAACTCCATCCATACCAAAGTACCATCATAAATGAGCTCCCTCATACACAAAATTTTCATGGATACATTTTTTTTTTTTATATCAATTATACGTATATACTCGTATGTATACCGTAACAATACGCCTTGGCAAAATGATGAGGAACTAAAGGAATAATTCAACAAGCCACTAAATACAGAAAATGTTGTGCTTCTAAAATGGGAAAAATTTTGGATGGCATACCAAACACCGCAATGGGGGTATAGTATATATAGTAACTCAGAGCATAGAAAAATCCGCAAAGGATCATTTATTTTTTTTCCCACATTTTTCTCACAATTTTTAACCACAAAACTACACGAACGAAACCATTGCACAAAGTATATATGAAAGAGACAAGGTTTTGTATATTTGTGTTTATTTCTCTGGGGGCAGGTATCGAAATACCCAATATACTACTTACATCATTTCGTACACTCATCCCAAAGTGAAATGGCCCGGTATAGAAGGTATAGAAATTCCATAACTTTATGTATAGTTAGATATAATAAGTCCGGAAATTACGGTTGGAAAATGTAGAGTTTGAGGAAGAATATAAAATAGGGGAGGTTAAATGTTATCTATTATATGTATATAGCCTATTATGTATATAATATATACATATATATATATACATATATAAATAAATGTTTAAACGCACCGGCGATCAGGATTTTGGATCTTTTGAAATGATTATGATGGTGATGAGTATGATGAGGGAGAGTGGGGTTTTGTATTATTCGAAAGGTTAGTGTTTTGTGATGATGATGGTAGAAATGAATGCAGACATTTGAAAAATCGCATTAAGGGTAGAAAAAATGTGTATTTTCAAGGATAATGACGGAAGAACATAAAGTATAAATGTTTTCATATATCAATTTTGTACATAATACGAGTATAGTTGTTGTTGTTGTTGTTGTTGTTGTTGTTGTTGTTGTGTCGTCTTTCATGTTACATAAGAACCCTAAAGAAGTCGATTATACGCGTATATATGGATAAAGACTCTTATTTATTAAGCGTATTATAAGATGAAGAAGTAAAAATTGAGGATGCAAATTGATGAGATAGAAAATTTGATAATATAAACTATAAAATTTATGAAAACATAAAAAAAAAACGTATAGAAAAGATTCTTGATTTATCTAGACAATTTAAATATTTCACTATAACATTTATTTTTTTTGAAAAAAAAAAAGATAACCGAATTTTAATGTGAAGATCACAAAATCATAAATTTAAATTTTACACATTCTAAACGAATTCCGCAAAACATGATAAGACAGCATAAAAAAAATCTATCATCATCTCGGCATTTAGTCGCGTGGAAGCATAAAACGTCAACGAACAAACTCCATTGTCTCATTGCCCAGCACCTTCAATTTACTCCATCCGCTTCCACTGGTACTAGTCTATTGTTCACCTTCTATTACCATGCGGATGCCAATCAAGTAGTGCGTATTCTGCAATATTACCGACAGGTCGCTTCAGTGTATAATTGAATTGCAGTTTTTTCGGCTTTTGTTCATCCAATACAAATTTGCCAGTCTCCACAAACACTCGATCAATATTGAATTTGGACAGAAAATTTTTAGTATGTTCAAATTTGAGTTTGTGACACGATATTCAATACATCGTGTCACAATTTAAAATCGCGCACAAAAAATTTCCAAAATAAAATCGATGGAAGATCTGAACATTGCAATAATACAGAAGATATCCTCAAAACGTTTTCAAGATAACAATGTCGGAGTTATTAGACGCTATTCATTAGAGTCTTAGTTAAAAGCACTGTATACTATACAAATAGGCGACTATTAAAAATAAAACATAAGGACGAAGAATGCAATTTGCATTAGGGCATTATTAGTCTATCCTGGGAAAATCAAATCCCAAAGAGTAAGGTAGTAAATTTACAACAAACTCTATACAAGAATCAGGAGCAATCGGCGGTTTTACGAAAATAAACATATGCCAAATAGTATTAAATTTGCCCAACCGCACCCTTTCGCCTGATTAGATGTTAGTATCAATATATTATATATATTATAAATCCAACTCACTATTATATTATTAAAATACAGTAAAATATCGTCATAAGAAACACTTCAGTTTTAAAATTATGGTTGTATTGAAGCTAACCATCAGTTTTTTTCTAACGAATTCATGAGTTCCTTTCTTTGACAAATGTAAATAATTAGCATTAACTACATTAAGACCATCTATTACTAATTCCTTCTTATTACAATCGCACAAATGGATAATTTTGAGACCATAACATAGAACATTGGATTGAAATCAATTATATGAGTATCCGGTCTGATGCTGTTAAGGTGGTGGAAATACATGAATTACACGGAGTCTTGCAATTGGATTCTCAAAAGGAAACAGCAAACAATCAATGAAATAAAATCATTTATAGGTTATTTTATTAGTTTCCATTTTTCAGCAACGAACCATCAAACAACCAGCAACTAAATTTACACCAACGAAGAACCAAAAACGCAATATCCCTTTATTATATTGAAAGAGATTAAAGTAAATTTTCTTCGTTTACAAGTACTTTATATTTCTTTTTATTTTACTTTTATCCTTGTACATTTTCCAATATATAAACTAAATCTTATTGAATTGGGGGAAATAAAAGGAGAACAAAAAAAAAAAAAAACTTGGATGACAATAAAAACTTCAAGAATCTAATAAAATAAAATGTTTATAGACATTTTGCATAATTTGGTGGTAAATTTTGATTGAAAATTGAAGTGATTTTTAAAGCAAAATAGGCTTCAAGTATATATACGAGTATACTCGAATATATGCTGCATGGATACCATACAGAAAGCTAACACTGACATTATTCTAGAATTTGGAAAAGTTTTTCACTTTAAAACGTTTATTTCAATTTACTGATTTGATTGGTGAATAGAACAGAGTAGTGTGTCACACAGAAGACACTTAAAATTCTATAAGAGATGTAAAATGGAAAATGGAAAAATTTGGAAAATTTGATGCATTCGCATATTTTCGACGTTCTACATTGCAATTCTGTTTCATAGTTAATATAAAAAAATGGTTTCCATTACATCTGCATTTATCTATGCAGACATAGAATATAGGTAGAGGTAATAAATTGAACCCTCGTAAAATTGTGTATTCAAATAATTATTTATATATGACAATAGGCACATAATTCTTGAGGTTGAAAATTTTCTTAAAACCATGAGTATATAGCTAGAAATTTCGCTAGAAATTTCAGGAAAATCAATTAATATGGGTATTATTCTTTCCACAGAGATCATCTGAACATTTTTTATAAGAATCTTTAGAAATATTTCTAATGTAGAAATCGTTGTAGATAAAACTAAAGAGTACTATAATGTGTAATTAAATTTGGAAGTCTATATAGTAGGCTAATTTCACCGAAAATCAATCAATCCAGGATGTGGTATAAAGTTGTATATGGAAGGAATAACAATCTAAGTTAAATGAGGCAATCCACGACGAAGTTATTTAATTGAGCAATGAGTGTTGAATATAATTGTAACAAAAATGAAATGGCCGTCAATCTTCGAAGTTACTCATCCTATATTTACATCCACGCCGAGTCACCGATAACTCGATCCTACAATATATGACAGTAATGGCGTGCGATCTGAGACTAAAAAAATGGTGTCTATCCAAAACTATTTATATTGATTGCAGAATAGGTTGAGATACTAATGATATACAATGAGACATAACGTATAAGTTTCCGATTAAATATTTAGGTGATAGCCATTTCATTGGTAAGTATTTTACTTACCAATTAATTAATTAAATTTTTCGAGTATCGTTTTGAAAATTTTAATCAAATAATAAACGTAATATTGTGAATATTTTTAAATATATGATAAAATATATTTTAAAAAATTGTAATAAAAAAAAAAACAGAAATATTTACAAATAATTGAAACATTAGTTTTTATTTGAGGTGAGCTTAGTACTGGTGGCACCGACTGCCCATGACATACCACTACGAGTATTTATACTACCCTTTTTTTTGATATAGAAAAAAATAATATAAAAAATACTTGAATATTGAAATTACAATTTTTAATTAAATTTACAAAGTAAATTTTTAACAAACCAATCCCAATTCCGTTCATTTCCCAACGTTGTATAACAAAATCTAAATGTAACAAAACATACAATGAGCATATTGCACTTGTTTGTGACATTTTAAAATGAAAAATTTCAAAAATAAAACATTTGTGAACATTGAAAAATAGAGTTCACCCAGATTTTTGCAGTCAGATAGATATGCAATTTATATGGATTTTTAGAAAGTAGCTTTTTCCAATGTTACCAATGTCCCATAATATTTAATATAACCAGGAAAACTTTGATTACTTTATAATATTTTAAATTAACTTGATACTAGTATACATAAGGTGATTGTGATACCAGAAAACAGCAGTACAGCGTACAGAAAAGATTATTCTGATGAATATAGTAAAACAAAACAGTAAAGTTTCTAATAAGGAATTCTTGAAAAGTTTTTAAATTTTTAATACTTTTTCCTTCAAATGGCAAGAAATGTATTTAAATTCTACCGGAAATTATTTTTAAAAGATTGTATTGCAAAAAATAGATTCTATTTGTCTCTGTCAAAAGTAAAATACTATACTGTGACAAAATTCGATGCATGTAACTTTTAATATCAACGCTTTTTGTTTCAAAACTAATTTACATTTAATCTTTTTTTTAAAAAAAAAAAACTATAAGAAACTCAGATTCGAAATAGACATAGAAAGCTATTTAGTTTATTAAGAACGTCGTTTAGTGTGACGCAAAATAACGAAAAATTGATGCTAGTTTATACTTATCAACTCAATAATTTACATCATTACATCGTTAGAAACATCATTTATATTGACTCCAATAAAATAGTTTTTTTATGTAAATTGTAATTCTACAGTCTTAAAACTACAAACAATTTGAAATGATCATTGGAAACTTCAATTCAATCATAATATTGTAATTTCTAAAATTTCAGCCACGAGTCGTATTCAAGAAATAAAAAAAAATATATATAAATTTGCCAAAGTTCACTAAATCAACTAGAATTTATAGCAAATTTTATACTTCATCAGATTATAATCACAAGGACACTGAACATCAACTCATTCACGGACTAGAATTAGTGAGGATATCGCTTTCAACAACATATATTCAGACAAGTATGTTTACTTTGTCAAAGTCTTGCAGAATACGATAAATAAAATGTAATAAAATATAACTTAAAGGTCGCTGTATAAAACGAACCATTAGGTTTTTAATAGATCTTAGTAATCTTAATCTCGTCTTGCCAGATCATATATGTTTTCAATTCAAGACTATAGTTTTTCTTAATTTTGCTCTGTGTATATCTCACGCATCTTTCCTCATTTCATATGACTTACAATCATAAAGTCACTTCTAAGGAGTGATGTCAATGACAAAGAAATTGGTAAATTCTCATATAAATATATAATAAAAAAGAAAACAATTCTTTTTATGCATGTAAGTGCAAATATTTTAAATGTCAGTAAAAAAAAAAATAAAACAGAAAATAAAATATGCAATCTTGTAACTAACCAGCATAATTATAATAATATGTCTCTAATTAATTATAATAAATTATACGATTATATAATGCATGTAATTATCTACCCTCCTAACCTACCCTTACAATATATATACTCGTACATAATTAAGGGAGAAAAAAATAAGACTGAAGAAAAAAACAGAAATGAATTGTTGGGGTTAATTATCTGGCAAATTGCATAATTTATCAACATTTTCCTCAAAGTTTTCGGATTTTCGTAAACTTTCCTTTCCTGCAATTTCTCGGCATATTTATGGAAATATTTACAGTAAAATAAAAATTTCCTTTTTTTTCCTACACATTTTCTTTTCAGCCAATTTCACATAAATTATTCGCTGACTGGCATTGGTGCATCCTTTAAATTTGTTTCCTATATTCGATTGTAATTATTATACTTATCATCTATATATTCCATAATAGTGCCTATTCTATATTATAATAATACTAGTAGTCATCGGTATCTAAATTCGATTTGTGAATTAACATAACTAGAATTGATATAATTTCCAATATTTTGAAATCAAAATACGATTTTAAATCAATTTGCATAAATTGTTTCTCAGAAATTTACATATGAATACTCTGTACAATTTGCTCTCAAACGTATTGAGGGCATTTCATGTACAGATGTGTGTCCAACTAAATTGATGCACTTGTATAACTATCAACGGAACTAAACTGTATATATATATATATATATATATATATATATAAATTTGCATTTTGTAAATGTTATTAATTTATTACAAAATGCAAATTGTAAATGATTTATACTCAGTAACTGTGATTATTAAAACAAACGTATCACGATGAGAAAATCGTAATATACTGAATATCTACAGGCATTCCATTATCTTCTCAGAGTGATTCTAAGGAAATTTCATATACGTAATAGTAAATAGTGGTACTGCAATTGTTCATTGTTTAAATTGTCGTCTATATTCTAAAGTACAAATATAGTCAAATATAATATAGTGAATATTTGACGTAAATAGAACATTTGTGAGAATATGCAATGTTATTTTGTCGCTATAATGAAAAGTTTGAAATACTCGTATATTATTGTATTTTGTGTCATGTTGTACAAATGACTGACTACTGGGTACATTTACAAGAAAAATTAAAACAATTAAAAACAAAAATGTATAAACTATACAAATTAAAAGAAATACATTCATTACAGTTAACAAATAATGCATCTGATGGATGCAGTGTTACAGTGTACTTTTAACTCTTAAATATTTACAAAAGAAAAGCCTTTGTATTCAATCGGATTGATGTAAAAAATTATATGTTGCTAAAACGGGTAATGCAATTAAATTTAATTGCGGAATTTGGAATTAAACAAAGCAAGGAACTGAGAATGATACTTATATAGTTTCTTAAGAGGAGGTTTTAAATTTAAATCTATTACTTGAACCTTTATATGCAAAAAAAAAAAAAAACATATTATGCTCGAACCGAATTCCTTGCAGACCTCAAACTTTTTCTAAATCGTAAATTATTATTAACGGTAAATTAACGCGAAGTATGTCACGGCAGTGAAGTCTATAAATTAAAAAGTATTAGCGAAGAAGAGGTGCAACAGGCATTATCGGGCTTTATAAGACTTCTTCTGTGTCCTTTTGATTTTATCCAACGTTATAACACCGAACCAGTATCAGAAGTTGAACGTTTATGATACTAATCAACTAATCCATTGTTATCGCATATAGTGTTCAATTGTGTTCTAAATAATAAATAAGATGTTAAATTCTGTGATTATTGTATTTACTAACTGTGATGTATCTTCTGATTTTATTCAAGAATTTTAATGTTATTATAGAGTTGGTTAAAGTACTGAAATCATAACATGTAGTGAACCGATAATCCTTTTTGAGATGTCGTCTAAATCGACATTTATATTTATTTGATGTACTTTTGAATGCTTCTGAGTTCATCAGTTGTTACGAATTTCGTTGAAAAGTTGTAGTGAGTAAACTAAGAATTGTAAATCTGATTCGAAATGAACTAAATCAAGGTGACAGGAACAATGTGGACTTACATTATGGAAAGTTTTGAGACATCGATGTGAAAAGGGACAGAAGGAGTTCAGTATTATAACTCACGAAATGATGATTTCGAAAGTACTGTGAAGTGCTATGAGTTACAGTGGACGGGTCACCAAAGTAACAGTTATAGAACAGTTTTCTTAAGTCGTCAATACGACATCGTCAGTACATGCAATTGGGTTCGTGTCAGTGACCGTATTATCTTCCATTAAGGTCATTTTTTATTAGAATATCACCGGCGGTGGTGTTTTCTATATGTTTCTTTTTTCAAGACCAAAGAATTATCTTCTTCTTCTTCTTCTTCTTCTTCTTCCTTGCCTTTTTCCTTATTCAGGGTCGGCCCTCCTACTTCTCAAT